>PVIC010023786.1:0-12397 GCA_004025085.1 Thryonomys swinderianus
CCACCATAAACCACTTCATAGCACTGTGATGGTTATTTTCTCTCTGGAAATTTGAAAAATATTTTAAGGAACTAAAAATAGAATGTGTGGGAACCTTTAAAATAATCCCCCCTCTTCACTTTGGTAGCTTTGGGAAGTCTACAGTAGCCGCACCTGTACAGCCCTCGGGTCCCGTCTGGTTTGCCATGGGAAGGTTACTGTGAGTGAATCTAAGAGAAAAGCAAGAGACGTGAGGATGTGTAAGGACGGGCTGCGTGAGCTTTCATTTTTCCCCTGGTGGCGTCTCCAGCCCTGCCACGGGAGCTTGTCCGGGAGTGAGCTGTGCCCGTCCTTGTTAGTACCAAGCTCACCCAGGCCCTCAGTGTCACAGGGAAGCAGCAGCAAGGCCAGAGTGGCCGGCGCCCGGGCCCAGGGGGGAGGCAGGGTCCTGAGTGTCCAGTATGCGCCGCCCTCAAAAGCTGCCTCTGCAGGGCCACTCACTTCCTTTGAAGGGCCATAACTGTCACCATTTCCTGTCCTGAAGACGGTGACAGACCAGGAAACCAACTCTGCTCTTGTTATGGCCTCTAGGGAAATAATTTTTCTTTAGCATGCTTAGGATGTCTCTTGATTTAATTTCATTTGTTTTCTGATCGTTAGAGTTTCATCTTTCATGTATGCAGGCCCTGGACTGAGGTGGCCTCACTGTCAGGGCCTGGTGGTACCATCAGCACCCAGAGGGAACAGGCACCTCCTTTGATACGGTGAACTGGACACCTTGCTTGCCTTTCCCCGTCCCCTCCCTGAAACTGTGTCATAATTTGCTGCCAGCCTGGAGCAGCTGGCGGGTCAGTAGGACTGAAGACATACTAGATTCTTACAGATGGGAGGAGTAGAAGCTCTGATATCAAAGCCTATGGGCTCTCTGGAACGTGGTTCTACTAACCAGCCAGCGTTTCATCAGGGAAGTCTGTTGTGTATGTGTCATGGGAGGGAGACATGCCTGAGTGTGTACGAAGTCCGCGTCGGCCTGTAATACCCAGAGGAGAGGATCAGAGCAACAAGAGGCTCACAGAAGATGGGGCCACTCTCGGTGATGGGGAACGGGCTCGTGCTGGTGCCTGCAGCGCTGATGATGGGAAAGGCTGCCGGAGGGCGGGAGGGAGGCCTTCCAGGGCGAGTCCCAGTGCTGACGGTGACCAAGCTAAAGAAACTGGACCAGAGGAGGAGGGCAGCGTGGAGGTGCAGAGGGAAAAGGTACCAAAGAGCGAGACAGCGGCAGCCCAGGTCCCGGGAGGCTGTTGCGCACCTCAGTAATGCAGAGCAGGCTCGTGTGGAAAGAGCGTGCAAGCGCCAGGTATTTCGGAGGAGGGAAGTTGCCTAAGGTGATGGAACCAAGAGTAAAGGTGAAAAAGTCAACTTTGACTGGCAATTTGAAGGAAAATAAATTTTAACATTTAATTTATAATTGTCACCTGGTGAAAGAATTAGATAACAAGCCACATCCTTTTAGGACAGATGGAGGTGGATGCTGACAGTGTGGATTCTGGGAATGACAGACAAGGACGATGACAAATGGCTGGAAGGCGGGTAGCTGGAGACACAGGAAACCTGCGGCCTGACAGGCAAACGGGGTGAGATGAAAGCTGGAGGGGGACGAAGCTGGGACAGATGGGTGTGGTGACAGTGTTGAGCTGTATCGAGTTGGAAATGGGCCGAGCGCGGGTGAGAACCCAGGTTGCGTGGCCATCTGGGCCTTGCCCACGGAAGTCGGGAAAGTGAACTGAGAGAGGAGCTTGGCGGGAGGATGAGAGGAGCAGAGGCGGGGGCTGTGCTGGGGAGACAGTCATACCCCAGCCACCCGTGGAGAGCAGGGCAGACGAGCGGTAGCCACACAGCGGAAGGGGAGGCAGGAGAGCGCGGCTGGGGTAAGGAAGGGTGAGAAGCAGTAGCGCAGAAATGCCCCCAACGGGTCAGAAGGCTGGAAGGAGAAAAGACAAGAGCACTCTGTAGTGTTGGAGGAAATCGTTGTAGTGAAAGGTAGGACGAGCGCGCATAAGATGAACCACAAACACTGCTCCATGAGGAAGGGGGCGGGAGACTAACTGCAGCCAGGTCTCACGAGGATAATGTCTGTTCCAGGAAAAGATCGTGGTGTGGTCAGAAGTAGGAAAGAAGAAAGGCATTTATGGAGAGACTTAGACATGCTAGAGCATGTGAGAAATGAGAACAGGTTTCAAGAGTCATAGAAGGCCTGAGGGCCTGGCTGTAGGTAAAACAGCCTTGACTGGCGCTTTGCAGAGTGCAGTGATCAGTGGAGGAGTCTGCTCTGGTCTTCTCATGGGCTGTGTGGCCCAGCTGCTGGCATTTTAGGGGGAAGAAAGTCACTGTGTCATTCCCTGTGTCACTAACTCCTCCTGTGGTCTGAATGTTTGTGTCTCCCTAAGGTTTGTGGTCAAAACCCTAATTTCTAGGCAGTGGTATAAGGAGATGAGGCTCTGGGCAGAGTCCTTAGGAATGGTATTAGAATCGCTTCTCGGCCTTTTGGCTAAGATCAAGTGTAGGAATGGTATTAGTGTCCTTAGGCCATGACAGCTGCCTCACCCCTTCCACCTTGTGAGGACACAGGCCCAGTGTGAGAAATCAGCCCTCATCAGACACTGAGTCTGCTAGCAGCTTAATCTTGGACTTCCAGTCTCCAGAACTGTGAGAAAGACACTTCTGTTGCTTAATAAGTGACCAGCCTCTGGTATTTTGTGGTGGCAGTCCAAATGGACCAAGATACCTCTAACTCTGAGTAGTCTCATCCACATAGTGGAGTCAAGACTACAAGGTATTAAAAGACACCTCACAGAGGCAGGAGGATTGCTGAGTTCGAGGCTTGCCTGGGCTACATAGTGAGGTCAGGGCCAGCCTGAACTACCAAGTGAGACCCTGCCTCAAAAATAAATAAATAAATAAATAACCTAAAAAATATGAGGATTCCAAGGAGCTCCTCACGTTGACTGTCTTAGTCACTTTCTTGCCACTGGGACAAAAATACACTGACACCCACAATTTAAAGGAGGAGAGGGTCTGTTGGCTTATGGTTTTATGGTTGCCTGGCTCCAGAGTGGAAATGGCAGTGTGGAAGGCCCGGACAGAGGACAAGGTGCTCAACCCATGGCAGCTGGGATCAGCGAGGAAGGGAGGAGCCAGGACTAGGTACATATTCGAGGCCACACCTCATGGGGGCCGTCTCCATCCAGACCCTGCCTCCACGGAGAACTCATTAATGGCCGAGTCCACTTTTGAGTAGGGTGCTGCTGTGACACACAAGAGAGTTTGGGGGACACTTTAGATCTAGCCTGTAACACTGATAATCAAGACTAACTGCTGGTGGCATTTGCCGCTAATTGTAGCATGATACAGTGATCTCCTGGGAGCCCTATTGTTAATGATGAGGACCCGCTTAGTGCAGTGTCTGCTGGATTTAAAAATGACTTAATAGAGCTGGGAAGAGTACGGCGGGGAAGCCTAGCAGGCAGACCTGGCCCTTCTCCGAGCCCTCTGCCTCTCACGGAGATTGTGACATCAGCTTATCAGAATCTCTGGCTTCTTTACTGTGGTCAGCCAAAATCTGCGCGGATCAGGGTTTTCCTCCCCGTTGCTCCTCAGGATAGAAAGTGCTCCCATGATCCAGGTGGAAGGTGGCCTGAGCCTTGGAAGACCTGGCCCTTTGTTTTTCCTTCAATCTGGGTGTGGCGTGCATTCAGAAGTGGGGCGAGGTGTCAAGGACCAAAGGAGGAGAATATTGCAAAGGTGGAAAATGCTTCAGTCTGGACCGCTGATTGTTTTGAAGAGGGCAGTATCTGTGAAAACAGCCGGGAGTGACTTCATGCTCCACAGTCAAGACTTACGGAAAGTCAGAGACCCAAGCTCGGGCTTCAGCGTGGTGAGGTTTGAGCCACAGGTCCGCCCCGTTCTAGGTACTTGAATAGATTTTCTCTCCTATAAGCATGTAGAATAATGATGTCCACCTCATTGAGAGAATGAAATACATTGACAGCCCCATATCAGTGACAGCCAGCAGTTGACGAAACCTCCTGGCCTCTGTCAAACACCAGTTTAATTCTTTTATGAAATTAAATAACGATTTCCTGGGCCAGAATTTACCATTTGTACTCACTGGTTCTAGTGAATTTGGTTATGAACCACCGCTCTAGTCGCTGCTCAGAATTCAGCAGGCACGAGCACAAGGTCTCTCACACATGTTTAACGAGACACTGTGCACCAAAAGAAGCAATTGATGCCCCATTCACAGTGTTTTAAAATCTATATAAAGAATCATTGATTCAGAACAGTTGCTGTGTATGTGGAAATGTATGTTTGGTGGTTGCCATGGAGACCACCCCGCTGGCTGTTCTGTGATCACTCTGCCAGCTTTAATTATACACTGGCAGTGCCCAGAAGCCTTCAAAGCTGTCTCCATAACAACATCTCCGTGTGGAGTAACATGACCGGCCATCCTGGGCTGTGTTTCCCATATAGGAGTTTCCCATCAGAGTCTGGAACATTCTGGTGGTAAATTTCAGCCTCTGTTTGCTTTATTCTTTTGACCTCTTGAGTATAACAGAAAGTTTTCTAAACTCTGACTGCTAGTCTCTCAGGCTGCCTCACTGGGTCTCGGGAGCCAGAGTGATGACAGTAAGAGTCTAGGTCTTCATTTTATCAGTGACAGGTTGAGATGTCTCTTGACTTATCTTAGTTCAAGATATTGAACTAAGAATGAGTCTTGGCTATCCCAATCAGCTAGATAAACTTAAATTTGTTTTAAATATAGGATGAACTTGTAAGAGCTTGAACTTGTCAACAGATACTATTCAGGGCGCAATGTTCCGAATGTTTAACGTCCCCCAAACCGCTGGTATAATACCCAGTGTCTGGTAGATTTTCTTTTTAAAGCTGTGTTCTTTTTATATGTGGTCACACAGATCTCTTGACTCCTAAGTGACCTAGTGTTTTACTTTTTTGAGAGGTAGGGAAGCTCAAAGGATTAACCTTGACTCACACCTTGAGCTTCTGAGGAGGTGGCAGGTAGACAGGTGTTTCAGATTCTGCTGGCAGAGTTCTTGGGCTCTGTCATGGTGCACACGCAGACCGATGCACACAGGAGCACGATGCAGAAGAAATCCCCCGAGTACAGAGACAGTACGCGCGTGACTTCCCGTGAGCTGGGTCTGTACAGGTCAGAGAGAGGCGAAAGGTGTCTTCCTCCTCCTGCTTTGCGCTCTGCTGGCACTCATTTCCTTCTGTTACTGCCATCACCATGCACGGCATGCTTGCACCGTCTCCAGGGCTTTCTGCACTTACTCTGTGGCAAAAGAACATCACGGAAGGGGCGGCTTCTCCCTCCAATCACTGCAGCCTTCCCAGCATCGCCACTTCTTCAGACTCCCTGTTCCCGTCCCATCTCCGAGCTCACTTGAATGTACAAATTTGTAGCGTAGTTAATACTCCTTTTCTTTTCTTCCTTCACTTGTTTAGTACCTCCATGTGCCCGGGGATGGTCTGATGAAAATAAATTATGAAACCAGGTGAAACTGTGCCATAATGTAACTTTCACGTGGAAAGACTGGCTGAAAAAAATCTAATGACGGCTATTTCCTAACTAAATCATTTTCCTTTTTCGCTTTCTAAGCAGCTGCCACAGTGAGAATAATTTTTCATGGGAAATTAAAGCAGAGATGCAGCAGCATAATTTGCTTCACAGCCTCTAGCTGGGCAGTAATAGCAGCGTGTCGCTCTTTCCATGACGTCACTGACAAGGAGACAGGAACATGAAGCAACAGGTTCAGGAGCTGCTGAGTGCTGAGCCCTGTGGAAACAGTCAGCAGAGGGGTTAGTTATGGGAATTACTTGTTTATGAGTAATGTTTTCCCAGGGGATACGTGGGAGGAGAAATACAGTTTTGGACTCAAGAAAAAATTCTAAATTCCACTTCCTATTGTCAAAATAATTCATAGAGAAGGGACATCCATGGACATTTTTGCTATTTTGGATAAGGTAAATGTTTTTCTTATGTACTCATAATTTTTTTCTGGGCTATTTTTAGTTCCATTGATCATCACAATGTTCTCTGTTGCAAAAATATGATAACAACCCTCGGTTTCATAGCTTTGGACCTGAATGAATTTGGTTTCTGCTTGCTTTCCATTTCTGTAAATTTCCTAACTAAAAGGGTTTTGTGGCTACTGTTCATATTCCGTTAACTTAAAATAACTAAAATGAAAATGAGTTAACCAGACGAATTTACAGGGCCCTGGGTGGAGCTACTGTGTGACTGGCTCCCAGTGGAAGGTACAGTGACCGACATGATGGTTGTCCAGTGACAGTTTAAATAAACCCACCCTCTTCAGGGCCGGAGATTTAGCTCATTGGTTCCACCAGCTGCCTAGCAAGCACAAGGTCCCTGGTTCGATCCCCATAACCACATACAATGATATGATATTGGGCATGGTGACTCACACCCACCAGCAATCAATACCACACCTCACAATGCTGGGCATGGTGGCTCACGCCTGTAATCCCAGCACTCGGGAGGCAGAGGCAGAAGGACTGCTGAGTTTGAGGCTTGCCTGGGCTCCATAGTGAGCTCAGGGCCAGCCTGAACTACAAAGACCCTGTCTCAAAAAAAAAAACACCCTCTTCACCGTGCCTTGGTTGTGAGAGCTATACTCGCATCGGAAGCCAAGAAAGATGGACTTCTGCAGGCATCAGTGATATAACTTCCATTGTCCCAACACTCTGTGCTACCCTTACAGATTGTCCCCAACTTCTGATTTGGCTTGAGGGGTTGTTTTTTTTTTTTTGAGACAGGGTCTCCCTTTGTAGTTCAGGCTGGCCTTGAGCTCACTATGTAGCCAGGCAAACCTCAAACTCAGCAATCCTCCTGCCTCTGCCTCCCAAGTGCTGGGATTACAGGTGTGAGCCACAACACCCAGTTAACATTTTGAATTGTATGGGGATATTGAGGCAGGCATAGAAGACACTCAACAAAGAGGACTTCCAAAGCCCTTCAGGAAGTGACAAAAGTGTGTTTGAAGTGAGGAAGTGCATTTTCAGGGGGACTAATGACAAAGTGCCTTTAACTTAAATACAAGTTAAAACAATTTTAATATTCACCATATTTTTTGACATGTAATATCCCCAGTTACCTCCCTGACACCAGGTGAGAATGAGTACACTGGAAACTGCTTAAAAGAGCGAGTATGGTGGGTGCCCTACTTTTTCCAGGTGAATAATTTGAACTGCAAAGGATCTGATAATATCTTAGGTATTTACACAAAAATTTAGTGAAAATGGAATTAGGAGCCATTATTTTTAAGTCTCAGGTCAATCTCTTATACAGTTTCATCTGCAAAAAGGAGCAAACACATTGACTTTTTCACCCTGTTAGACTTGTCTTCTTAGAGCTGAAGTCCTTGGGGAGGGCCCTGTGTTGCGTGTGTCTCACATATGCGCAGAGCAGGGGGATTTGCCCTCTGTGAGAACGAATCTTTTACAGATGGGAGTAAAGGGTGTTCTCATCCCTCCAGACCTCGCGTTCTCACCTTGTAAATCTTGCTGCATGCGTGTTTTCTCTGCTATTCTGAGCTGCCAGATGTTGGCTGCCGTTTGGAACCTCTGCTGCCTCCTTTGCAGCTCCTAAAATGTTCGGATTTGAGAGGGAAGGTTTGGGCGGTTAGTAACCATCACCTTTCATCGGCCTCTTCTGTGTTTTATCCCCACCATGGAGCTAGAACACTCAAGAAGTTAGAAAACGCATTTGTCTAAAGACTGAGGGGGTGCATGTCCTGTTGTGTGCATCCCCGCCTGGCAGGGAGGGGAGCCCCAGACCTGACCCATCTTGACCTCCCAGAGCCCGGAGTGTCTGTGAAGTTGGTCATGGTTATTATTATTATCACTTACCTCAAGTTATGGGTGGGCTATGATGAGTTGCAAAATATAACTTTGTTTCAATGCTTGCAGGTCTTAGGATGCCTTTCTTTGCCCAGAAGTTTCATTTTGCAGCTAGCTCTGTGGGAAGCTGGGCCTAGTGGTGCCCCAGCCCCCGTAATCCCAGCACATGGCAGCGACCCATCACGTTCCAGGTTAGGGAGATGAGAGAGTAGGGAGTAGAGATGAATAGCCCAGCATTTCAGACACAGAAGGACCTGAATAAAAATCCCTCTGGCACAATGGCCTTGGGAAGATTACTTAAATTCTCAGTGTGTCAGTTGTCTCATCTGTAGAATGGGAACACTTGTCTCTACTTTGCAGAAGTGTTGCAAGGACTGTATAAAATAATACCTGCAAATAGCAGCAAATGCTAGCTATTCTTCCTTGAAGAGAATGAGGTTTTCCTTTGTAGATGGAAGCGGGTTCGAAGTGCTGTTTGCACCCTGCATTCAGCTGCCGTTTGGGAGCTGCTGATGAGTCACGGACTGTCTTCACTTCTTCGTTCCATGTTGCCGTTCTAGTTTCAAGAAAGACTTGACACCACCAGATGCAAGTAGCACCATAAAGCTTTAAAATACTTTTGTTTTCAGTTTTTCAAATAACTCAGGGGACCTAATTTATTTTATGTCACACTTTGGAAGTGCTACACTGGTGTTTATTTTTTAAAAAGCAAAGCAGAGAAAAAGAAGTACTAGCTGTAAAGGTTGCTGGATGAGCCCTCCGCAGGGAACTGCAGCTTTCAGTTTGTGTTAAGTTGGTGAAATGAGAATGGGAAACTGAGTCAGAGCGGTATCAACCTGATGTGGAACTGCGTAGCCAGCAGCATGGTTGCCATGGAAGGGACTTGACAGCCTCAAAGTCAAGCTGGTGAGGACGTGGGGTGACACATATGGGCTGGAAAATTCGAAAGCCAAACACCGTCTCTGTTGTAAGCCAGCAGTTTCCCTTGCAAGTATATACTCAAGGGAAGTGCAGTATTGTCCATTGTCAGAGAAGTAGATAGTGATGATCGCACGAGACTGTGTGAACACCAGCATTCTCTGAATTGTACCCTTTCACGGGCTGGATTTTGTGGCATGGTTACGTCTCAATAAGGCTTTTTTTTTTTCTTCTGAGACATGGTCTTGCTTTGCAATTCATGCTGGCTCTGAGCTCAGTATGTAGCCCAGGCAACATTCAAACTCAGCAATCCTCCTGCCTCTGCCTCCTGAGTGCTGGGATTACAGGCGTGAGCCACCACACCTGGCACTGTGGTGTGTGGTACTGACTGCTGGTGGGTGAGTCACCCTGGCATTGTACTGGGGATCCAACCAGGGACCTTGTGCTTACTAGGTAGGCACCGGAACCACTGAACTAAATCTCCGGCCCCCAATAAGGCCATTTTGAAAGGCACATTCAAGAATATCTGTAGTAGCTTTATTCATACTAGTCCCAAACTAGCAGAAATAAGAGAAATAATCATCTATCCAGAAATAATCATCTACACTGTGGTGACAAATATGTGGCCACACAGGCAACTCAGAAGGGGTGTCATGTTTGGGGAGGAGCACAAGGGAGCCTGGGAAAGGCTGGAGGCCCAGTGTCTCCCCCCAGGCAGAGGTGGTGCGGGTTTCCTACCTGTGCAGATGCTCAATAAGAAATGGAGTACTTGAGACTGAGTACTAGAGCTTGCTGTGCTTCCTCATATTTATGTGGTATCTGTACTTTAACGTAAAAAATCTGACATGGTTGGGGGTGTAGCACATTAGTAGTGAGCTTGCCTACTATGCACAAGGCCCTGGCTCACTCTCCAGCACTACCCCACAAAGAAAACAATTGTCATAACCACAGCTGATGTGGGTGCTGTCATGGTGCCAGCCTGAGAAAGCATGGCCTATGTGCCAGACCTGGGTCCTGCTGGTCAGCTGCTAGGGAGGCCCGAGAGGGTCGAGTCCAGCATCTCTCAAGCAGATCCATCCATATAGTTCCCGCTTCAAAGTCACCTTTGTGCTGAGGAGCCCGGGGGTGGCACTTCCCTGGGGAAAGAAGGCCTGAGCTGTCCCTTGCTGTTCTGGGCACTTCTCCTGAATGTCGTGGCTGGACTCAGTTTCTAACAATATCCAGCTCAGAGCCAAGGTAGGAGCTCGTGTCTCCCGGCCGCCCACCCGGCCAGGCACAGGCTCCTTGCAGGGGCTGTGGCCTGGGCTCCTGCTGCTCTGGGAGCCTCTCCGTGGTCACCCTCCGGCTTGTTCTTCTTCACGCCTTTCAGGCTCCCTCTGGTTTACAGCTTCGGAGCTGGTGTTGGACGTGTTTTAAACATGCCCTCTAAGCCGGCGTCTCCCTTAGTCTTGGCTCCCAGGCCGTAGGTGCAAGTCAGCATTTGATACGGGTACAGGGGTGTTGAGACACAAGCGTCGCCCTCTGTGGAAGAGGAAGAAGGATCCGACGCCAGGCCCTGGGCCGGGCCGCCCTGCTGGGCTGAAACTGACGTCTGCTGGGGCTGCATCCTGCAAGCCCGTGACCCCAGCCACTGTGCACTTCTCTCTGCTGCGCCCAGAGGGAGGGCACCTTTCTCTCAGTCCCGAGGGCAGAAATCCCAGCCCTCCTTGCCTCGTGCCAGGGGCAAAACATAACACGATTGTCATACTTCACAGAGAGCCATTCGTTCGCCAGGCAGATTTTCAGTTCAGGCCCACGAACCCCTGATACAGAGTGCAGGGAGCGGGCACAGCTGATGTCACTGTGTGTCACCTTGTGCTCAGGAGCGTGCAAGCCTTTGACACACGTCTCCCATTAACTCTCATCACAGTCTTGACGGGCACAAATTGTTTGGTTCCCTCCCACGGCCACACTTGGCAGTGATGACAGCGTGAAGAAGTTAGCTAACTTGTCTAAGCTGAAATAGGGGGCTGCGACTTGCACCTGGGTCGTGGGACCCAAGCCAGCGGGCTCCTTCGAGTCTCAGTGTTGGAGGTGCTCCCTGAGCGTGGAGGGTGTGCAAGACTGAGACTGCGTGTGATTGTCACTATCACGGTCACCAGGAAGGCTTTGGCCCGCCTTGTGCCAAACTGCGTGGTGTAGAAAACTCCTCCCGGAACTGATGGAGACTAGAGGGAAATAGGTTACCATAAGTGTGTAGGTGTCGCAGCACCAGGACTCTTATCTTTAGCTTGGACAGCACCAGGCCACGCTGTCAGGTTTTAGGGACCCCCCTAGCCTGGCCCCCGGGATGCAAGCCACACATGGGAATGCAGACCGCATGCTTCCTAGGCCAGGCTGAGTTTTCTAGCAGGGCTTTAACTATGGGTGTATTAGCTGCTGTTGAAGAAGACGACTTTTTTTAAACTTAATTTTGATCTACAACACCTCTTGGAAATGATTTTGTCTGTTCCCTCATTAAAAAAAAAATTTCAAAAAGCTTAGTATAGAAACTTCAGAAAGTAAATGAAGGGCAAGAGATTTAGCTCAGTGGTGCCGCACCTGCCTCACAAGCACGAGGTCCTGAGTTCGATCCCTGGGACCAAAACAAAAAAAAAAGTGAAGGAAAGCTAATGTGATTCTACCTCAACATTTTGGAGTTTGTCTGTTGGACCTTTTCCCTCTACAGATATAATGGTTTGGTTTTACAAAAATGAGATAACTCTTCCTGTTCTTTCTGTGGGTCTTTTGTTTCTGCAGTGCTAGTGATGGAGCCAGGGTCCTGTGCTCGCTGGGTGAGCCCTGCCTCAGAGCCGTACCTCCTGGTACCTGCTGATTTTTGTGAACAGGCTGGGTGGGTGAGGAATAGCCCCAGAGAGCTGAATGACTTGTTGGCCCTTTAAGGGGATAAAGAATAAAAGAAAGAAACTGGCTGCAGTCCGGGTCCCCAGTGGATGTAAAGCTAGATGTAGCCACATCGTCTGCACTCTGTTGTTTTTTATGGGAAAGCTTCCTGTGTAAATCCGACACAGCGAGGGATTGTCAACAGTGACAAAATAATGGCGACCGTGCTGTAATCAGGTGGCCAGCACCACTGCTCTTACAGTGGGGACATTATTACTCGAACCCAAGCCCTGCAGTCCTGTGACCGTGGCTCTCCTAACCAGGACAGCTGCTGCCGAACAGGTAGGGAGTGCGTGCGGTGTGAATCACTGATGAGGGAAGGAGGGAGCCCAGGGGGATTTCATCTGTTACTCAGAACAGCATGCAATTTAAAATCTATGAGTCATCTATTTCTGCAGTTTTCCTTCTAGTGTTTTTGGACTGTGGTTAACTTAACTGAAACTGCAGGAAGGAAAACTAGGGACGGGACTACTGTACTTCCACTTCTGGGAGCATATCATTCAGATTTGTTTACACTCTGGTATCAGTGCGGCCTTATTAAACAGCATTGTTATAGGAACAAATGATTGATAACAATCTCAGCATTCATCAGAAGGTGACAGGCCCTGTCTGGACTGTGGAATACTCTCTAAACAAA
>PVIC010023786.1:12497-26663 GCA_004025085.1 Thryonomys swinderianus
GGTCTTGGTGTCTCCATGCCTTGTCCTGGGCTTGCGATGCCAGTGAGCACTGGAAATGCAAGGGGGCCGTCCAGGCTGATTGTTAGACCCCAGCATTTTGGAAGTGACAGCACAATAAGGTGATGGGCAAATTCTTGCTGTATATGTAAATAAAGTTACTCTGGCCTGTGATCTCAGTACTCAGGAGGCTGAGGCAGGAGGTTTGCTCTGAGTTTGAGGCCAGCCTAGGCTACATAATGAGATTGAGGCCAGCCTGAGCCACATAGCAAGACTCTTAAAAAGAAAAAAAAAAAGCCAACAGTTACTTTGGGGTGCTGCAGGAAATTCCAAAATCACACTTTCTGCCTCCAGAAGATTCATATGTGTCTAGGTACACAGGCTTTACCATCCTTTCAAGAAAAGTAGCCACTGACGGACACCCTTCTGGTAGAAAAGGGCACAAGCAGGACTCCTGGCTACACCCAGAGGATGGAGAACCCACGTCATCAGCCTGAATTCCTTTCAGGGGACCAGAAAAAGGCCACAGTGTAGCAGTCTGTCTTTTGCTTCCATGAAGTGCTATACTTTGTACATTGGAGACAGATGACATGACATGCTTCTTTATCCCGTGCTGTGATTTCTATCTAGATGTCTGAGAGTCTTGTGCACTCACAAGTGGGGCTTTTGGCAGGTGGTTGAATTGTGGGGACTGACAGCTGACTTGCTATTGGAAGTGAGGTCTGGTTGAAAGAGGTGGGTCACTGGGGGTGTCATCTCCCTCCTTCGCTCCTCCCTTCACTCTGCTACATTGTAAATGCCCCTTTCCCTTGCAAATCCCTCCCCCGGCCCCTCTGCCATGCTGTTCTGCCTTGGAGCCAGCGAAGTATTAATTGAAACCCTATAAACCCTGAGCCAAAGTAGCCACTCCTTTCAGTTGTAGGTAACAGGCTACTGTGTTCTAATGATAAAAAAGTGACTCATCACTATTTTAGAAGCTGTTGCACAGGGTACTGAGTTAGCCACTCTCTGTGGACCCATGTGTGAATGTCTGTGATGGCTGGAGTGACTTCTCTCCAGCTCTGGTTGCCTGTGTCTGTACTCTACATGTGTGTGGCTGGTCACATGCAACTAGACACATGTGCTCTCTTCCCTGCAGGAATTTTGTGTTCCATTCTCATCTCTTCCTCCTTTGTTCCCCTTTGCTTCATGCTTCTTGTCTCCTTCTAGTTGATGTTTTCTGTCTGTGTCCAACTGTCCTTTTTTTTTTTTGAGACAGGGTCTTCCTTTGTAGTTCAGGCTGGCCCTGAGTTCACTATGTAGCCCAGGCAAGCCTCAAACTCAGCAATTCTCCTGTCTCTGCCTCCAGAGTGCTGGGATGACAGGTGTGAGCCACCACGCCCGGCACTGTGGTATGTGGTATTGATGGCTGGTAGGCATGAGTCACCACACCCAGCATTGTATGTGGTTACTGGGATCAAACTCAGGGCCTTGCGCTTGCAAGGCAGGTGCTGAAACTACTGAGCTAAATCTCTGGCCCTGTGTCCAACTGTCTTTTAAGCCTGTGGACAATGTACACTGAAACCAGTCAGGGGATAAGTAAGATCCCCTATTCCCCTTCAAGAAAAGATTAAATGAAAGAACAAAACTGAGCCCCTTCCTCCCAAAATACTTTTTAGAGGATTGCTTTGATTTGTAGAGAGGTCTGAAATCCAGAGGCAGATATTGGCCAGAAATCCAGGAAGCTGGTGACCCAGCAAAGGGACACCCAGGACTCTGTCCTGCTGGCTGGCTGCTATTGTTGAGACAGGCACAGGAGAGCCACATGTGGCACTGGGGAAAGTGCTTTTGCAACCCATGTCAAGGACAGAACAAAACGCCCAGTCCCTCTGGGCCTGGCTGCCTGTCTTCTTTGAGTCATCATGATTCTTCATGAGATTCTCAGTGCGTTGCTAGGAAGGAGTTTCTAGCTTTTGACTTTTTCACTGGTTATTTTTCTAGTTACTGAAACAAAATACCCAACACTCAAAGTTAGAGGAATACAGGTTTACTTTGGCTTACGGTTCAAGGAAATGTCAGTTGATAGTTGGCTGATTCCAAGGCAGGGTAACATGGCAGAGGAGAAACAGTTCATGGTAGGCAGAAGGCAGCAAGCAGCAAGATACAAGCAGCACCCCTCTTTCTGTCCCTTATAGCTATCCTGGATGGGGCAGCCTTAATCCTGGCATTGTGCCATGAATCAATCCAGCATCACACACCCTATATCTAGCCACATCCGAAAAGCCCCCTCCCATGACTGCATGAGCCTTTTGGGGTTTGACAGAGCCATAATGTTCACTTTATTTTGTTTGCCTCTGATGGTGGCTGCTGCCTACCCTCTCATGGCCTTTCAGTTATTGCTGAGCAGCTAAGGTTACTCATTTTGTGGGGGAACACCCTGGCCTTCCTCACTGGAAATTATTCCTTGTTTTTCACACTTAGTACAGGCATCTCTTGACAGGGGGCTTCCTGTTACTTTTAGAATATGCCTGCACCTTGATCTTGCATGTGGTAATAAAATGGTTTCCTGTAATCTCTAGACTTGGCTGACACAGGTGAGGTGCTGCACAGCAGGTCCTGTCTCTCTAGGGCCTTGTGGGCTGCTCAGTGGACATAGTGCAGCTTCAACTTCGTCCCAGAAAAACTCAAAGCCCTTTCTTTTTTTCACTCCTGATTCAATAAAAGCACCTTCTGGAACTTTTAGTCTTTTTAACTTTTTTTTTTTTTTAACTCTCCAAAGGAGTAAGGGAGGGAGTAACAGCCAGGTTGACTACCACAGCAAAATACCACAAAACAGCTGGTTTTCACCCCAGAAATCACCTTTCGGGTAGCTCTGGAGGCCTGAATTCCACAAGCACAGTGCCAGCATGTGGTGTCCTGTGAAGGCTCCTCCTGGAGTTGCAGGTGGCTGTCGTCTTCTCACTGAGTACTCGCGTGACATTTTCACATACTTGGCAGCTGGGGCGGGAGAGCAAGAGTGTAGGCAGGAATCAGTGTTCTGGTCTGGGCTTCTTTTTCTTTCTCCTCGGTACTGGGGATGGAACCCAGGGCCTCAAGCATGTCAGACGTGTGATCTACTCCTGAGCTCCATCCTGGCACTAGCCACTTCTTACAGAGGCACTGATCCCATCATGGGGGTGGCACACTACTCATGACTCCCCTCAAAGACCTCACCTCCAACTACTGTCAGCTGGGTGCTAGGGATTCTTCATACAAATTAGGGGGACATAACCGAGCCCACAGCACATGGGTGCACAGGTGACCCACTGACATTGTGCAGTGAAGGACAAGAGTGTGTGATGAGAACTGAAAGGCTGTGAGCTCTCTGTGGTTGCATCAGCCCCTCACGTGGGCTTCTGCTGGTGAGTGAATCTTGGGCCAGCTTCATATGTTTCCAAGTCTGGGCTTGCTGTGGTCACGCACAGCTGCAGTTGCAGGGTTGGAGCCAGGCCCTTTGACATGACACAGGGCTCCCTTCTTGCAGTGACACCCCTCTGCAGGTTCCTGGGCTACAGAAACGAGGCCGGTCAGAGACAGTAAAGGGGTTTTCCAAACGGGCACCATGTTTCCTACTTTGCACACTATCTTTCCCCAGAAGTGCCCTGCTCTGCGGTCTTGATGTCTGTCTTTTGGCTTATCTGTTATTTTCCCTCCCTTGTTGTGAGGCTTAACAATGTGCATTCACATTACTATTTTATCAAAAGGAGATAAATAATCCACATGGCCTTGGGCAAATACAATTATGGTGATTTTATTTAACATTCTACTGAGTTTCATTTCTAACAGTGTGCAGAGATTACATCTGTGCTTTGATTGAATGTAAACAATTTAGAACACAAACACCTTAGCCACACGCCCTTCCTTTTCAGAAACAGAAAGCACTCCTGAGTTTGGAGACTGGTGGAAATTTTAATCAACAGGCTAAAATTTTTAAAAATAGTAGGAATTCTATCCTTTTGAAAGTCAGGCTGACAGATGAATATGCTTAATGAATAAAGTGAAACCGAGGAAGTGAGAAGTACTGGAGTCAAGAACCATCCCAGCACTACCCCAAGCCTCACTGAATTGAGTTTGAGGGAGAACTGAAGTCATCTCAAACTTTCCATTTGTCCTCTACAGTTGGACATTCTCAATATGTCCCGTGAGTTGGGATGTAGCTCAGTGGTAGAGCTGCTTGTCTTCACATAAAAGCCTCTTGGTTTAATCCCCAGGACAGTGAAATAAAATACTACTATGTAGGTTATTTAGATTTTTGTATACTAAGTTTGAAAAGAAGCAATACAGAGTCATTTTATGGCCCCTTTATTTAAAGAAAATTATAATAAGAAAACATTCAACCTAAAAAGGTGTTTTAAGACGAGCTGAAGTAGAACAACCAAGAGAGAGGAAAGAAGAAAGTGTACCCATGTGGCGTTAACCAACTTGCTATTCACGTGTGCTCCTGTGAAATGTGGCTACCAAACAACAACGTGGACACCCAACTCAGGAAACAACGAAGACCTTTTGCACAACTGTGCCAGGAAGATTTCAAGTCCAAGACCAGAGTCTACACAGCCCTGAAGCCTTGCATGTGTTAGAGATCTCAAGATTTTAGGGCTGAGTGTGACTTCCCAGTAGCGGCCTTGTCTAGCCTGTGTGAGGCCCTCAGTGTGATTCCCAGTGCTCCAAAGTAAACATTTAGAAGAATGAGTTCAAGGAGTTGGTACTCTGTACTCCTCCCACCTTAGGATAGATTCCCATGGACATGGAGTGGTGGGCAAATGGGAACCAAAGCTGAGTTGGAAATAAACTGGCTCCAGCCTGGCCAGGAAGCCTGCGGGGGGGGGGGGGGCTTCCTTTCTGTCCTCCCTCAGCCCTCCCCCACCCCACAGAGTCACGGGAATCTTACTGCATGGATTCAAGAGAATAAAGAGACCGCGTGGAGTCTGGATTGCTGCCTTTCAGGCTCTGGAATTCCACTAACTAGTCTAATGAGCTCAGTAAATGAACAATCAGACAGATAATTCTTCCCCTTGGAGTGAACTTGGAAGAGAATGAAAGGACAGAAGTGATGGCAGAAGAGTTCCCTCCCCTGTGGGCAGAAATGGAATCATGAGAAGAAACTGAATATTCTTCTTGTCTCCGCACGGCGGTAGTAATCAGTGTCAATCACAGTGTCTGAGGAGAAGGAGACAAGCCTCGGGAAACTCCTGCTGCTCCAGGCAGGCGTCTGCCAAGTCCTAGACCATGATTTTTTAAAGTTAAAATTGCAGTGATGAGTGAGGAAGATCATCACTGATCGCAGAGATGTTCAGAGTCTCCCACTTTGTCTCATCCAGCATCCAGTGGCCAAGCCTGGGGTGAAATCTGGGCCTTAGATCCTCTCTCTGCATCTGTTTTTGCTTGTATATAATAAAGAAAAATCTTTCATTTCAGAGCTGAATGTCATGCCTTCTATTGGGCCAGTGTTTCAACAGAAACAACTAGGAACAAAAACAAATCGTAAAAATCATATTTTTAAGGAAATTGGACAAAGCAGTGAGAATGACAGTAAATAATACTAGAGGGAAGAACCCTTCTAACGCAAGCTAATTTCTTCACGGTAGGGGCAAGGAAGGAGGAAGGATAGTTCCTGTTTCTGAGTGTGGACTAAGGGTCAGGCTTGGTCCAAGAAGAGTTTTTCCGGGGAAAGAGAAACTAGCAGCAATTTGGTGATCAAATGCAACTGAACTGATGGATTGGAAACTAGAGGAGGCCACTCCGGTTTTCCCACGAGATGCTTGGTGCGTCCTAGTACAGAAGGAAGACTTGGTCTTGGATGCTGACAAGGAAAAGTCCTACTAGAACGAGGGCCTGCAGCAAGGACACTGGCGAGTCTTTCCCTCGAGGCAGTTGTCAGATGTTAAACCCGCTGGAATAGGAGCTTAGGGCAAAAGCTCTGCAAGACTGGACTTTCATGGGTGGGGAGATGGACCTGCCGCGCTCTTAGCAGCAACACCTGAGGGGCTAGATAAAGGGGCAGTGGCCTGAGGAACCGCAGCTGCAGCCCATCCTGGGTCACTTGGTCCCTGGTGGGTTGAGCCCAGCCCTTAGGAGAGCACACACTCCCTGGTGGAAGGCATCCGCGGAACAGATGCAGCTGGGTCACAGTGGCCAGCACGTAATCAAAGATAAGCATATGCATTTAGGCAGGAAACTATCTAATAATCAAATCAAAAATAATCAGAACAGAATCACAAATGAGCCACATACTGGAATTAGCAGTAATTTAAAACAACTGGTTAGATTAAACAAAAATGAACAAAATGATCAAAATGTCAATATAAAATTAGACCCTAAAAATAAAACGTACAGGACTGAAAAACATGTCTGAAATCAATGTATTGGATGGGCCTAAGAACGGACTGGACACGATGTAGCCAGGTCAGTGTAGGAAACACTCAGAGTGAGCTCAGAAGAAAAAGGGATAGAAAGTATAGAACAATGCACAGGAGACATGGAGAAAAATGTTCAGAAGACCTAACAGATGTGTAATTGGAGTTCTCAAAGAGCAGCTGAGACTAAGAAACGGTATTTGAAAAGACAAATGGTCGAAAGTTTTCCAAAACCGCTGAGAGACATCAACCCACAGTCCATCTCCCCGACTCCAAACAACATACAGTGATAACATACATAAGCATATTTTGACTCTTGAAGATCAAAGGTAATTCTTGAAATCAACTGGAGAGAAAAGATAGTGTTTTATATTTAAGAATCAATCATAGGAGTGAGTGTGTGTGCGTGCGTGTGTGTATGTGAAATCTAGGTCCTTCACACTAAACTACATCTCAGCCCTTTTTATTTTTTTTTTTTATTTTTTTGAGACAGGGTCTGGCTTTGTAGTTCAGGTTGGCCCTGAGCTCACTATGTAGCCCAGGCAAGCCTGGATCTGAGCAATCCTCCTGCCCCTGCTTCCCGAGTGCTGGGATTATAGGCGTGAGCCACCAGGCCGGCCACTGTGGGGTGTGGTACTAATTGCTGGTGGGCATGAGTCACCACGCCCAATATTATATCATTGTATGTGATTACTGGGATCAAACCAGGGACCTGGTGCTTGCTAGGCAGGTGGCAGAACCACTGAGCTAAATGGGCCCAAGCTGCCCATTACTAATCCCCCCACACCACAGGGACCTTTCTCACAGAGGCCGTTTGACCTGCAGAATGCAGAGTTCTGCAGACAATACCACTTGTCCTGAGCAGATGCTCCGAGTACAGACAAAGCCAGGCCTGTGCTTCCGCAGACTCTTCTGCAGCCACGTGGGGCACCTCTGGGTCTGGGCCCCAGCATGCTCCAGTCTTAAGACTTTTCTGGCATTCCTGGCTCTGAGAGCCTTGAGGGTAACCTCTCTGTCCTCTGGCTTCAGCTATTTGCAGATAGTTAATGAACTATTAATTATCTCTCAGGAAATAGCTGGCTTCTTAGAATCTGTGTCATGGGCCAGGAAAGTGGGGGCCATAGGAGGGGTGGGAGGTGGTGCCGTGGACAGGGCAGCTTGACTGTATCCTGAGGGTCCGGTGACGTCCGTGAGAGACAAGATGGAAGTGTGAGTTGTGAACACACCCTTCCCGGAAAGAGATGGGCAACCTGGGCTGCTCGCTCGATGTTGGGAATTTGTACCAGTACATTGACACTATTTAATTCTCATTTTTTCCAGTTCTCCTACCCACCCCACAAACCCCCACCCCCTAAATACATAAGTTTTGTTTCCCTTTTTTGTTACCATCACATTTTTTCTTCACCCCTCATGACTCACACCTCCACCACATTTCCCCATGAATATTTTCTATTTTGCAATAACCATCATACATTCTAGAACTCATTAACATCTTCAGTTTCTCATACCAGAGAACAGATACGATATTTACACATCTGTGACCTATTTAAGAAATTACCTGCTTTTCTGGAAACCATTTTCCACACCAAAACATGTCTCAGAAGCCACACGAATACAGGGGAGGAGGGAGCGGAGGCAGGCCCCACGTGGGCGGGTGTCGGAGCTCTGCAGGGACACGGCGGGAGCGTGTGCGCGGTGACAGGCGTGACCGGAGCCCTGTGCCAAACTGTCTCTGCAGGTCCTCACGGCGGGGCTGTCAGCGCTGCTCTTCGATGCGGTCCTGACCAGCGCGGCCTTGGGATGGTGAGTCTCACGGGGAGGGTGGGGAGGACATGCAGGTTTGCTGTCTGGTGTCACTGGGATGTTCTGTGCGCAGATATTGAGGAGAAGGTGTGTGTTGGGGCTGTGTGTCCATCTTGATATAAGTCCAATATTAGTGAAGGAGTCTTCTTTTTTGGGGGTTGGGGGGACAGGGTCTTGCTTTGTAGTTCAGGCTGGCCCTGAGCTCACTATGTAGCCCAGGCAAGCCTCCACGAACTCAGCAATCCTCCTGCCTCTGCCTCCCGAGTGCTGGGATTACAGGCGTGAGCCAACACGCCCAGCACTGGGGTAGGTGTTATTGATGGCTGGTGGGCGTGAGTCACCACGCCTAGCATTCTATGTGGTTACTGGGATCAATTTTAGTATATGTGCTGCCGAAGCAAGCACTGGTTACTGGGATCAAACTCAGGACCTTGCGCTTGTGAGGCAGGCGCTGGAACCACTGAGCTAAATCTCTGGCCCAAGGAGTCTTTTCTTTTTAAAAAAACAAATCTTATTGACATGTGAATTTGTGTTCAGACGAGTACTCCTTCCACGATCTTACACACCACATAGAACCTGACAGCGTCTCAGCACGGGCACACCTGCACACGTCCGGAGGCCCATGCCCGGCACACCTGCAGCCACTCGCCCGATGAGAGAAGCGAGTGGCTGGTTGGCCCACGACCCCACAGATTCCCCACTCGTGGCCTGGCCACGTGCTGGGGAGGGTCGGGGCTCTCGGACACGCTCGGGCTGGGTGGAGAGCACGGGCCGGAGTCAGGTCTACCCGGAGGCCAGGCAGGGCCAGCCTTCCTGTGCCTCGACCGGGGCATCGTGCTCCCAGTCTGGGCTGCGGCGAGGTCCCCTGTGCCTGGCCTGTCTTCCTCAAAGGTTTCCTGTTGGCCAGGACTTGTCATCCTCCAGGTGTGGGCAGCCTGTGAGGAGCCACGGCCACACCCTGTGCGAGGTCTCAAGCCATTTCCTGCCCCTGGCTGGTTCTTTTTCTGCTTGGTAGGGTCCACCTGTCCCCAGAGGCCAGTGCAAGGGGGACTGTGGGGTGTGCAGAACACGGCTGGTGAGGGGCGGCCGTAGTTACCAGAGCAGGTGGCACTTTAGCAAGATGGCAGAGGTTGGGGCAGGGAGATGACTGTGCAAGGGGTACACAGGACACTGCCATGGAGACTTGCTGCCTGCAGGGGTTCCTGAGGAGGTAGATGGGGTATTGGCACGGTGACCTCCTAACAAAGGCCCCCTCCCCTCACCACAGTCCTGAGGGCTCATGGTTCACAAAGGGAGTTTGATGCCCTCGTGATAAGATGTATGCATGCTGCTTGGAAAGGCTTTACGTGGCAGCAGTTGGCAGCTGTGGTCAGCACACCAGCTCGTCCTTCCCGGTCAGGCCCTGTGAACGTACCGACGGAGCCACTGTGGGCCTCCAGCTCTTGTCAGTGAGCGCCCCACGGCCGACACACAACGCTCAGTACTCACAGCGTAAGGAAGAGAGGCCTCGTTTGGCTCACATTAAGGGACTCGCTCCATGGTCAGCTCACTCCAACTCAGAAACATCATGTTGGAAAGAACTGTTCACCTCGCTGTGCAAGGAAACAGAGGGAGAAGGAAGGAGTCAGGAGCAGGAATACACCCTTCCAGGTCTCCCTCCCCGCCTGACAGCACATCCAGCCATGACCTCATCCATGCATGGAGCTTCTCCAAAGACCCAGGCACCTTCCAGACACGTGAGACTGGGGACCAGTCTCCACCATAACAACCTCTGACTTCCCCTGTACACGAGACTTCCCACTGTGGCTGTGACCAGGGTGAAGACTTGTGGTTTCTGTCTGCACAGGAGGCAAAGGTGAGGGCAGAAGTGATGGGACGTCAAATGCTTTCGTCAGTGGCCAGCTTTACTTTGGGACAAAGATATTTGGGTATTTTCACACGAGAGAGTCACGTGCTATTTGTGAAACATTTGAAACAATACAGAAATACATCAAGTATTTTCCCAGCTCTTCCGAGATGGAGGACTAATATCTAGAATATATAAACAACTCAAAAAAATTAGACCTTCCAAAAGAAAAGACCCCATGAAAAAATGGGCAACTGAAATGAATAGACACTTCTCAGAAGTATGAATGGCCAATAAATACATAAAGAAATGTTCAACCTGTCTGTCCATTAGAGAAATACAAATTAACACCAAGAATCAGTCTTACTCCAGAAAGAATGGCCATCATCATGAAATGAAATAGTAACAGACACTAGTGAGGCTGTAGGGAAAAAATTCTCCATTATTGGTGGGAGTATGAACTGGTGCAACCACTGTGGAAATCACTGTGGAGATTCCTCAGAAAACTAAAACTAGAAACTATTTGACTCAACTCTTCTCCTTTTAGGTTTCTTCTCAAAAGAGTTAAAGACCTCGTATTAGAGTGATACATCCATACCCATGTTTACAGTAGCACAGTTCATAATAGCTAAATCTTAAAAGCAGCCTATGTCAACAGGTGAACGGCTAAAGAAAATGTGGTATTTATACACAGTGGAATGCTACTGTGCCATAAAGAAGGATGGACTTAAGTCATCTGTGGGAAAATGGCTGCACCCTAAGACCATAATAAGCAAAATAAATCAGACACACAAGCTTAACTATTATATGATTTCTTTTATATGACAAACCTGAAGTATAAATAGAGTAAAATAAAAGATAGATAATAGGCTCTAAGGAGATGGACTTTTTGTAGAAAAGAAGGGACCAAGAGATAGAGGAAGAGAGAGGGAGGAGAGAAAAAGGGGGGGAGAAAGAATTAAGATATGTTATATAGGGCCGGAGATTTAGCTCAGTGGTTCTGGCGCCTGCCTTGCAAGCTCAAGGCCCTGAGTTCGATCCTGGTAACCACATACAATGCTGGGCGTGGAGACTCACGCCCACCAGCAATCAGTACCACATACCACAGTGCCGGGCGTGGTGGCTCACGCCTGTAATCCCAGCACTTGGGAGGCAGAGGCAGGAGGATTGCTGAGTTCGAGGCTTGCCTGGCCTGCATGTTGAACTGAGGGGCCAGCCTGAACTATAAAGTGAGACCCTGTCGCAAAAAAAAGATATGTTATATACATGAACCAACTCTGCATAAGGAATGTCATTACTATATACTACAAACATTAATTAAACAATAAAAATTAAAATAATTGAGAGGAGAGAGAAATACATTAAGTAAAATATACAAGTCTCTTCCTCCCTTCAGTTGCCTTTTGTAGAAAGCAGCCCGCGTTTGCTAATGGTGCACCTGGTACAGTGTTGGGTCAAGGTGTGTATTTCAGGGGAGCACTGGAAGGAGGGACAGGTTGAGCACCCAATCACCGTGAGGTGTCTGCGGCCAAGTGAGGTGAAACTGACACGGGAGGAAATTCAGCTCCCAGCATGCTGGGTGTCCGATAGGCCCAGTGCATGTCCCCTGAGATCAAAGTGTGAATTCCAAAGGACAGCGGAGGTTAACAGTAGGAGAGGTTTGTTTTGTTTTATAGAGCAAAATCGTAAGTTGGGTACAAAATCACAAGGTGAGTACAACATGGGTCAGACTATAATCAATCAACAGGATTATAATTGCAGCCCCTTAGCTAATACTGATCCAGTAGGAAAGCTGGTCATGTAGCCAGAGTATGTGAAAAGAACAAAGGCATTTTGGGAAAGGGATGGATACCCACCTGGGCAACTGATGCCTATCTGGACCTACTGGACCAGGTGACACCAGGTGACAGTATCAGGTTACTGCTTGGCCCTGAGGAGATGTGTAGGGCAGACATTACATCTTTATCTCGAGGCCTGGTCTTCAGACGGCACCTCTAGCCACAATTCTGATGTCTGTTCTTCTGCTGGCTTCCTTGAGGGCCCCGTCTTGACCGTATATTAATTTCTGTCTAACTTAGCTGCCCATAATAAAACTGTCACACAGGAACCGTTTGAAATGATCAGTCTTCACCTGGCCACCAGGCTGCTAGCTGCATGGCAGCTTCCTTTTCCTGGGCCCACAGGCCACCTGTCTGGACCGAGTCCCCAGAGCAGCACACTTAGAATAATTGATATTATTATTACTGTTTTCTGATTTCTTAACCGTTGTGTGAAAAAGATAAGAAAAACAAGCTGAGGGCCATATTGGATGCTGCCTATTTCTATTCTTGTTCTGCCCTCCTCAGTGGCAGAGTTTTGCCCGTTACTCAAAGCACTGTTAATTTATTAAAGTGTGCACACATTTTAGAATTGTTTTTTACTTTTCTTTGTCAGCACGTGCAAAGAAAAACAGCACATGAGTGCCCAGCTGTGCTCAGGTACACCAGGGTTCTAGAAGTCTTTTTTCTCATGTGTGGGACTTTACAGTGGCTGCCGGGGACAGCAGTGGTGCCTGGCTGTCGCGTGGCAGCCTCCATCTCTCAGGGCTTCCTGCAGATAACATCCCTGGTTGGGGCTGGGTCCGTGAAAACTCCAGTAGGGGGTTCCTGTGGATGAGTGTGGGGCGAGCCCCGCGGCCCTGTGGGGCACAGACGGAAGCCTGGAGGGTGAACTCGCACCTGTGTGGCTTGGCCCCCAAGAGGGTCACTCTACAAGCAGATATTCACCACATGCCTGGGACGTGCCAGGAATTTATCTTCAACACAATTCAAGGTAAATTTCTGTCTCCTCTCCTAGTGCCTTACAAAGTGGAAATTAAAGACTTCAGGCCCTTGGGGGATGGGGTGTAGCAGATCCTAGAGGAAACCCCACCCTCCCCGTGTGAGGAACTCGGGGCCTTGCGCTTGCTAGGCAGGCACGGTGCTGTGTTATGACCCCGGCCTTCCTTCCACAGTTAGGGTACAGGGGTTCAGAGGGGTTTCCCGGCCTCCTATAGGTGTCAGGTGATTGGACCGGGATTCACATCCAGGCCATTGTGCCCAGTGCCCTGTAACCTTCCAGCACGGATTTGAGAAACACCGAAGATAAGCAGTACAGACAGGACACAAGGTCACTTCTATGAGAGGTGTAAGGGAAACTCACCTCAGGGCTCCCCTCCCCCCCAGAGGGATTGTGTTAGTCCGCTTTGCACTGCTGTGACTGGTCACTGGAGAGGATCTTGGTGGGAAAAGGACAGGTTCATTTTGGCTTGCCCCTGCCGCTCCTGAGCAGGGGGAGGCAGCACCTCATGGCCAGAAGTGTGAGGCAGAACAGCCACTCACTACCTCATGGTGGCCAGGAGCTGGGGGCTGGGGTCCCATCACTGTCCCTGTGACTGAGCTTCCTTCCACGAGGCTCCATTTGTTTTTGTTTTTGTTTTTGTTTTTGAGACAGACTTTGGCTATGCAAAGTTCCAGGCTGGCCTTGAACTCTCGGCAATCCTCCTGCCTCAGTCTCCCAAGTCCTGGGATGATAAATATACACCACCATACCTGGCTATAAACTCCATTTCTTTCTTTTTCTTTTTTTTTTTTTTTTGAAACAGGGTCTCACTTTGTAGTTCAGGCTGGTCCTGAGTTCACTATGTAGCCTAGGCAAGCCTCAAACTCAGCAATCCTCCTGCCTCTGCCTCCCAGAGTGCTGGGATTACAGGCGTGAGCCACCAAGCCTGGCATTGTGGTATGTGGTACTGATAGCTGGTGGGCGTGAGTCACCACGCCCAGTATTGTTGTATGTGGTTACTGGGGATGGAACCAGGAACCATGCACTTGCTATGCAAGTGCCAGAACCACCAAGCTAAATCTCCAGCTGTGTAAGCTCCATTTCTTAAAGATTCTAGCACCTCCAGTAGCACCCCACACTGGTGAGCAAGGGTTTGACACATGAGCCTTTGGAGGACACTTAGTCATGGACTATAAAGAGCTTCTAGTGACTGGACAGCAACCAGTGAGTGTGTTCCCCATAAGACCCTCTAATGCCTGTTCAGGGCTGAGCTGGTGAACGAAGACGTCCGGGGGACACTTCCAGGAAAAGTTTCCTGTCACCTTAGCCTTTTAAGCTACAGCTATGATT
>PVIC010023787.1:0-26544 GCA_004025085.1 Thryonomys swinderianus
AAAATTTTCTTTATTCATCAAAAGATCTTACCAAAAGTAGAATACTAGGAAATAAATAATTGCTAACTCAAACGAAGGTGGCAAAGGAGAACTGGAGGAACAAATAACAGGATGTAAATAAAGCAGACACTGACAGCAGAGATAGCAACTCTATCAGTAATTACATCAAATGTAAATGCCCAAAAGATGCTACATACAAGATATAGATTGGCAGATCAAACAGAAAAGCAGGGACAACTGTATGCTATTTATAATAAACAATTTAAATACCAAGATCTACAGAAATGAAACTAAAAAGGGTAGGAGAAGATGTATCATGTGAACAGTAAGCATTAGGGAGCCGATATCACGTTAATAATATCTGACAAAGTAGACCTTGAGATAAATAGTATGACTAGAGATAAAAATGATTATTCCCTAATGACAAAAGGACCAATTTACAAATAAGACAACATAATCCCAAGCAGGTGTCCTGACCCTAACAAATGAGTTCCCAAAGATGTAAAGAAATAATTGAAAGACTTAAAGGGAGCAATGAACACACCTATAAATCTTAGTAGAAGACTGTAAGACTCCATCTAAGTAATGGATAAACTAGGGGAAAAAAATTAGTACATACATCAAATTGGTATACTGTCACCTACTTGACCTGCCTGCTATTTACAGTATGACAGACCCCAAAACTTCAGGGTACACATCTCTTCAAGTGTCCATAGATCTTCACCACAATAGACTAAATGATTCTGCTCTATAAAGCTAGTCAGTCTCATTAAACTTAGAAAAGACAGAAATTAAAGAGCTATTGACATTATTTAGACATCAATACAATAGCTTATCCAGAAAATTATCAAGTATTTAAAAATTAAACAGCATACTTCTAAGGACTCCGTGGGCCAAGACAAAATAATAAGGGAAATGAGAAAGTATTTTGAAGTGTATAATAACTAAAAGATACTATCTTAAAACTTGGGATATGAAGACAAAACAGAACAAGCTTAGATATTTATTGTTTTAAATGCCTAATTCAGAAAATTTTAAAGTGTAAATTATTTAACTGAAACCTGAAAAGGCTATATAAAGAATAAAAGAGACTAAAAGACAAGCATAACAAGGAAAATAATAAAACAATCAATGAAAGACACAGGGAGATAGAGTCAACAGACCCAAAAGTTAGTCATTAAAGTAAGGAATGAAGGGAATAAGCATTGTACTGGCTATCAGCTGTTGCACAACAAACTACCACAGTGCTTGACAAGATACAACTAAGTGATTCTCATCACAGAGTCTTCAGGAATCCAGGCTCAGCTCAGCTGGTTGCCTCCGACTCAAAGGCTACCCTCAAGGTGTCTCAAAGATCTGCTGGAAGGGGGAGCTCTGAGTCCAAGTCTGCTCTCACACTGGAAGGTAGCTGGTTCCATCAGAACCAGCAAGTGAGAGAACAAGAAAAGAAGGACTAGAGGGAAGTATTTTCATAAACTGATCTCATGTATGATATGTATCACTTTCCCCACATTCTATTCATTACAAGTGAATCAACAGATTCAATTCATATTCAAGAGAAGAAGATTATTCACATCCACATATGGGTATCAGTAAGTACATAAATCAGGTGTGGTGAAGCATACTTGTAGTACCAGAACACTGGAAGACTGAGGCAGAAGGATCACAGGTTTGACTCCAACCTAGTCAATACAGCAATTTAATGAGATCTTATCTTGAAATTCTCTTTTTTAAAAAAGGGTGGGGGACCTGGGGCTGTAACTCGGGGTGAAGGTCCTGTATTCAATCTTTAGGACTCACAAGAGGTGGCAGGGGACTGGAAGTCAGTAGCTGTTTCCCACAGAGATCTAGTAAGTGGAATCAGAAAGAGATAAAATAAATTATCAGTATCATAAATAAAGGACATCATTACAAATCACACTGATACTCAAAGGATAACTAGAAGACAAAATGAAAACCATTTTGCAAATAAATTTAACAACCAAGATGAAATGGACAAGTTCCTTAAAAGATACAAAAGTACTAAAAAGGAAAAAAAAGGGGAAGTAGAAAACACGAATAGGCTCATATTTATTCAATAAATTAAATTCATAATTTAATATTTTCCATGAACAAAAGCCCAGTCCCAGATATATTTGCTGGTAGTTTTTATCAAACATTTAAGAAATAAAAAATATACATTATTTAAATGCCGCCATAAAATTAGTGATAGGAACACTTCCAGCGCATAGGGTATTAGCATTCACATGCAGAAAAAAATAATGTACCAATGTTCTTCATGAAAACTGATGCAAAACTCCTTTATAAAATATTTGCAAATCAAATCCAGCAGTATATAAAAATGTAGTACAGCATGAGCAAATGAGATTTATCACAGAAATACAAAATTGGTTCATTACTCAAAAAAGTAATTTCAGTAAGTCAACACATGAAAAAGGTGAAAAATCCTACCATTTTCTCAACTGATGTAGGAAAAATATTTGACAAAACTTAACAGCCATATATACTTTTTAAAACCTCAGCAGGCACCAAAGATTTAGCTCAGTTCCACAGTGCCTGCCTGCCAAGAATAAGGTCCTGAGATCAATCCCTGGTACCACAAAAATAAAATAAAATAATAAAATAAAAATTCGGCAAATTACAAATAGAAGGAAATTCTCCAATCTAAATAAGAGTATCTTCTAGAGAAAATTTCTATAGCTAACATCATATTTTTATTCTCTAATATTATTGTTACTGTATGTTTGTAGTACATAATGTTTACATTCATTTTACAGAAGTATATGTACTTAACATATCTTAATTCTTATTACACCTCTCTACATATTCCCCTCCCCATCTCTAGATTTTCTTCCCATTAGCAAAGGATCTATCTCCCTGTTACTTACTGTCTTGTTGTTTTTACAAATTATTTATACCACGTTTCCTGTATCACAAAAGTTATGTAATATTTAAGCTTGTATGTCTGATTTATTTCACTTAACATTACAGCCTCAAGGTGCATCCATTTTCCTACAATAACTCAAAGTTATCCTTCTTTATGACAGAGTAATTAATAGTCCATTTGGTATAAATGCCACATTTTCTGTATCCATTCATGTATTAATGGATATGTAGGTCACTTCCAAGATTTAGCTATTAGGAATTGTGCCATTTTAAACATGACTATGTATGAATCAGTCTTTTAGGGAGATTCCTATAAAAGTCAAGTACATTTCCAATTTAAGTTTTTTGAAAAATCTCCTTACTGATTTCCATAGTGGTTGTACCAGTTTACATTCTCACCAACAATGTAGAAAGGTTCCTCTCCCCCACCTCGGCTTCACCAGCACTTGTTATTGTTTGGTTTATTGATGATACGGTCATTTTTCTGGAGTAAAATGGAATCTCAATGTTGTTTATTTTATTACATGTTTGCAGCACATGCAGTTTACATCATCTTGGAGCAGGGGAACAATACATAATACAGCTTGTTTCTTTTCTTTAGTCCCTTACCCTACCCTCCCACGTCTGTGATTTTTCCTCTAAATCTTTCTCCCTTCTCATTCTTCTAGATATTGATTTTATTTCATGTTTAGGCCATATAACACTTACATTCACTGAGGTTACTAGGTTCCTGTACAGGGGATGTCTTTATTCCATTTATTTCCCCTTCTTCCCTTTCTCCCATTACTTTCAGTCTCCTGGATTCCTTTCCATTTGCAAGAAATCTAGCCCCTTGTCTCTTTTTATACTCTTATTTTTATAGTCTTTGATTGTACTCTGCCTTACTCAAATGAGAAGTATAATACTGTATTTAAAATTGTATCTGATTTCACTCAACATTATATTTTCCAGGTACTTCCGTTTTCCTACAAATGTCTTGAGTTTGCCCTTTTTTTATGGCCAAGTAGTATATATTACATATTTTATTTATCCAATCATCTACTGGATGTACAGCCTGCTTCTAGAATGTGTGTACTATAGATTTTGCTGCTCTAACCATTAAGGTGCATGGATCATTATAGTACGATGGTTTTAGCTTTGGGGAAGATGCCTAGAAAGAAGATAACTGGATCATGAAGATTCAAATTTAGTTCTTTGAGAAATCTCCATACTGGTTTCCTTAATGGTTGTACCAGTTTACATTCTCACCAACAATGTTTTTTAATATGCATTCATTTATGGAATGTCTAGTATTTTTTCATGCATTTACTGGCCCTTTGTACTTTTTAGATGTGACTGTTCTTATTTCAGTTGCCTATTTGCTGAATGGGTCTTTTACTTTGATGGGTCTTATACTTTAATTTTACATAAATTCTAGATGTCTGTCCTCTGTCAGAGGAGTAGCCAGCAAAATATTTTCCCATTCTGTATCTTGTCTCTTTATTAAATGTTTCCTTTGCTGTCCAGAAACTTTCTAATTTGATATAATCCCGTTACAGATTCTTGATGTTATTTCTTAGACCATTTTGAGCTACTATTTAGAAAGCTCTTTCCTATGCTTATGTCTCCAAGACTGTTACCTATTTTATCTTCCAGGATATTAAACATTTATGTTTTAATATCTATGTCTATGATCTGTTTTAATTTTATTTTGGTGCATGGTGACAGATATGGGTCTAGAATCAACCTTCTGCATGTGCATAACCAGTTTTTCCAGTATCATTTGATAAAGAGGTTATCTTCCAACATGTTTCTGGTCCTTTTGTCAAAAGATCAGATGACTTTGAAAAGAGAAACTGTGACCCAGGTTAATTAGAAATTGGAGTTAATAATTCCAAAATTCTGTGATCTATAATGAACGATAACTGTAAGCACCCATTTTCTCCCTAGCACTGCCAAGAACATCACTCCCTATGTAAGTTTTTAGTACTATCAAGAACAATGCTTCTTATCTTACCTGTGATGCTGCCAAGGACATACCTTGTTATCTACCTTAAACATGCCCTATCTGCCCAGGGCCTGCCATTCTATCGTTTTTTATTAATTTTTATCTTTATTGGTACATTGTATATACACATCGTGATCACACTCAATATTGGGAATTTGTACCAGTATATGACACAATTTAATTCTCATTTTTTCCTGTTACCTACCCACCCTGCAACACCCCACCCGAGGGTAAAGAAAAAATGTGATGGTAATAAAAAAAAAAAAGGCAGGGGAAACAAAGCTGAACCCATTCTAGAACGCAACATCCACATTCCTGACACATCCCTAGTCTCCAGCCCTTACATGCCTCACAGAGGCTCGCTGCAGGTATGAGGAATGGCCCAAGAGTTGCTAACTCTTCTTCTCTACCAGTGCCTCTGTTACCTGCTGTTGCTGCTGAGACAAAACTATAAAATGGCTGACACACAGGTGTGGGACCGGTCTAAAATAATGTTGACCCTGAGCCGTTTTATTTTTCTCATCCCAAGCAAATTCCTCCTTGGCCCACTATGTCCTGAACTGATGCCCACCCCAAGCACCTGTCCCCCTTATCTGTTCCTCTTTGGCAGACCCTACCCTAAACTGATGCACACTTCAAATATATCCTTCTCTAGACATCCTGACCCAAAATTAATGTTTCTTACCCTGAGTTTGAACTTGTTGTAGACCTACCAGTAATAATGATATCATGTATAAACAATCAACTGCTTGATCTGTTTCTGTACCTATTTCCTTCTTGAAAACCCTATATAAATGGTAGATGGACAAAGAAAAGCTGCCTGGTACTCTGAGGAATTAACCCAGCTAGGCCTGTTGACACAAAAATAAGTTTGCTTTCTTCCCCCAAATCCTAGAGGCATCGTTTCCCATTTGCCTTAGAACTTCATGTGCCTGGGGTTGTTTCCTCATCTTCTGTTGTTTCACTGATCAACATGTCTTTTTTTGTGCCAGTATCATGATGTTTTTATCATTATAGCTTTGTAGTATAATTTGAAATGCAGGATTGTGATGCCTCCTGGTTCATTTTTATTGCCTACAGTTGATTTTGCTGGGTTTCGTTTCCATATAAATCTTAGAATAGTTTTTTTTCTAGTTGTGAAAAACACTGCTGGTATTTTTGTTGTTGTTGTTTTATTATTTTTTATTGGTACATTTTATATATGTGTGTGTGTGTGTATATACATGCACATTACAATTACACTCCATATTGAGAATTTATACCAGTACATGACACAATTTAATTCTTATTTTCCCCCTCCCCTACTGCCCCTATATGCACAAGCATTCCTTTTTTTACCATCGATTTTTTTCTTTCTTCATTATTTACCCCTAAACTCCATTACCTTTGAATATTTACTATTTCACAAAATCAATCATGCATTCTAGAACACATTTATAACTTCAGTTTCTCATGCCAGAGAAAATATAATGATATTTACACATCTGTGACCTATTTATTTCACTTATGAGTATGTCCTGAAGGTACGTCCATTTGAGTATAAATGATTCAGTCTCATCATTCTTTATGGCAGAGTAAAACTCCATTTTATTTTTTTAAGAAAATCTTCAGGGGCCAGAGGGTTAGCTCAGTGGTTCCAGCGCCTGCCTCGCAAGCGCAAAGTCCTGAGTTCAATCCCCAGTAACCACATACAATGCTGGGCGTGGAGACTCACACCCACCAGCAATCAATACCACATACCACGTGCCGGACGTGGTGGCTCACGCCTGTAATCCCAGCACTCGGGAGGCAGAGACAGGCGGATTGCTGAGTTCGAGGCTTGCCTGGACTACATAGTGAGCTCAGAGCCAGCCTGAACTACAAAGCGAGACCCTGTTTCAAAAAGAAAAAGAAAAAAATCTTCTTTATCCAGTCTAGAGTTGGTGGGCATTTGGGTTGTTTCCAAGATTTAGCTATCACAAACTGGGCTGCTATAAACATGGATGCACATATGCTGCTGTGATAGGAATCTTTTAATTCTTTTGTGTATATCCCCAGCAGATGAATAGCAGGGTCAAATGGAACCTCTAATCCTAGTTTTTTGAGGAATCTCCACACCGATCTCCATAATGGTTGTACTAGTCTACATTCCCACCAACAATGAAAAAGGGTTCCTTTTCTCCACAACCTTGCCAGCATTTGTTGCTGGCTAATTTCAAGATAGTAGCCATTCTTTGTGGAGTGAGATGAAATCTCAGAGTTGTTTTCATCTGCATCTCTCAAAAGGCCAGTGATGTTGAGCATTTCTTCCTATACTTCTTAGCTGCTTTTACTTCGTCCTCTGAAAAGTGCCTGTTCATTTCAGATGCCCATTTTTGAATTGGGTTTTTAAATATGGGGGGACTGATTTTTTCAAGCTCTTTATATATTCTAGATAGTAGCCCTTTGTCTGAGGAATTACTGGTAGAGATTCTTTCCCATATTGTTGGTTGCCTTTTTGCTCTGCTGATGGTTTCTTTTGCTGTGCAGAAGCTTTTTAATAGAAAGAGAACCCATTTGTTGATTTCTTCTGGTAGTTCTCATGCTATAGAAGTTTTTTTAATTGAATTCTTTATTAGTACAATTTATATACATCTCACAATCACATATAACATTGGGGAATTTGTACCAGTATATGACACAAGTTAATTCTCATTTTTACCTATATCCCTACCCACCCACACCTCCCCACCCACTTTGTACATACTTTTATTTTCTTTCTGAATCATATTTATTCCTTCCCCTCATTATATCCCCACACCAAATTTCCTATGGAAATTTCCCACTCTATAAAAGCTGTCATACTTTCTAGAGCTCATTTGTATCTACAGGTGTTCATGTCAAAGAGAAGATCCGGTATTTGCCTATCTGTGATCTATTTATTTCACTTATTAGTATATCCTCCAGGTGTCTCCATTTGCACATAAATGAATCACTACAGACGTTTTATTCATAAAGTCTTTCCCTAAGCCAATGTCTCCAAGAGTTTTACCTAATCTGTTTTGCAGCAGGTTTAGAGTCTCTGTTTTAATATTTAGGTCTCTCATCCACTTTGACTTGTAGTACACAGTGAAAGAGATGGATCTAGCTTCAGTCTTTGGCAGGCTGAAACCCAGTTTTTCCAGCACCATTTGTTAAAGAGGCTATCTTTCCTCCACTGAGGATGTTTGGTTCCTTTGTCAAAGATGAGGTGGCTTAGTGTATCTAGCATTGGTTCTGGATCTTTTTTTTTTTTTTTTTTGAGACAGGGTCTCACTTTGTAGTTCAGGCTGGCCCTGAGCTCACTATGTAGCCCAGGCAAGCCTCGAACTCAGCAGTCCTCCTGTCTCTGCCTCCTGAGTGCTGGGATTACAGGCGTGAGCCACCACACCCGGCAGTTCTGGATCTTTTAATCTATTCCACTGATCCTCAGGTCTGTTTCTTTACCAGTATCATGCCATTTTTATCACAGTGGCTTTGTAGTAAAGTTTCAAGTTGGGGAAAGTGATACCCCCTGCCATGTCCTTGTTTCCTAAGATTGCTTTTGCTTTTCTAGGTCTCTTGTGATTCCAGATGAATTTTTTGATGCTTTTCTGTGAAATATGCTGTTGGGATTTCAATCGGGATTGCACTGAATCTATATAGTAGTTGTGGGAGTAAAGCCATTTTGACGGTGTTGGTTCTTCCTATCCAGGTAAGGGATATCTTTCCACTTTCTGATATCCTCTTCAATCTCCTTCTTCAGAGTGTTGTAGTTTTCAAAGTAGAGGTCCTTTACCTCCTTTGTTAGATTGACTCCTAGATATTTCATTTTTCTGGGTGCTATTGTAAAAGGGACTGAGTCCCCAATTTCTTTCTCTATCAATCTAATATTTGTGTATAAAAATGCGATTGATTTTTGAGCACTGACCTTGTATCCAGCCACACTACTAAATTTGGTGATTAAGTCTAGCAGTTGTTTGTTGGAGTTTTTAAGGTCTTCTAGATAGAGTATCATGTCATCAGCAAATAATGACAGTTTAACTTCTTTTTCTATCTTTAGTCCTTTTATTTCTTTCAATTGTTTAATTGCAATACCTAATGTTTCTAGCACTATATTGAACAGGAGCAGTGACAGTGGACATCCTTGTCTTGTTCCTGATCTTAGTGTGAAGGGTTTCGGTTTTGACCATTTAGGATGATGCTGGCTGTTGGTTTGTCATAAATAGCTTTTATTAGGTTGAGATACACTCCATCTATTCCGAGTTTCTGTAGGGTTTTGATCATGAATGGGTGTTGGATTTTTGTCAAGTGCTTTCTCTGCATCTATTGAGATAACTATATGGTTTTTGTCTTTGAGTCTGTTGATATAGTGAATAATGTTTATTGATTAGTGTATGTTGAACCATCTTTACATCCCTGGGATGAATCCAACTTGGTCAGGGTGTATGATCTTTTTGATAATTCTCTGTATTCTGTTTGTCAGTATCTTGAGGATTTTACATCAATGTTCATTAAAGAGATTGGCCTGTGTAGTTCTCTTTTTGGGTTAGGTCTTTTGCTCCTTTTGGAATCAAGAAAATGGCTGCTTTAAGGAATGAATTTAGGAGTACTGCTTCCCTTTCAATTTCATTAAAGAGTTTGAGAAGTAGTACTATTAACTCTTCTTTGAAAGTTTTGTAGAATTCAGCAGTAAAGGCATCAGGACTAGGACTTTACTTAGAGGATTTTTATAATATGTTCAATTTCACAAATTGATATTGGGGTATTTAACATTTTTGTATCCTCTTCATTCAGCTTTGGGAGTTCTTATGTGTCTTGGAATCTGTCCATTTCTTCTACATTTTCCATCTTATTGGAATACAAATTTTCAAAGTACATGTTTATTATCCTCTGGACTTCCATTGGATCAGTGGTGATTTCCCCTTTTCCATTCCTAATAGCATGGATTTGAGACTTTTCCTTCCTTTGGTAAGGTTGGCTAGGGGGGTCTGTCAATTTTGTTAATCTTTTTGAAGAACCAACTCTTGGATTTGTTGATTTTTTTTTTGTATGGTTCTCTTAGTCTCCACTGAATTAATTTCTGCCCTGATCTTTATAATTTCCTCCCCAGTACGAGCTTTGGGTTTGTTTTGCTCTTTTTCTAGAAGCTTGAGGTTTAGCATTAGGTCATTTATTTGACCTTGCTGTATTTTCCTGGTGTAAGCATTTACTGTTATGAATTTCCCTCATAGAACTGCTTTCATTGTATCCCATAAATTCCTGTTCAGTTGTACTGGGATTATCATTTAATTGTAAAAACTGTTCAACTTCTTTCGTGATTTCTTCTGTGATTCATTGGTTGGTCAGCAGAGTATTATTCACTTTCCATGTGTTTGTGACAGTCTTGGGATTTCTTTTGTTATTCAGCTCCAGTGTCAAGGCATTATGGTCTGACAGTATACAGGAGATAACTTCAATTCCTTTGCACTTACTTATCATGTTCTATGAACTAGTATGTGGTCTATTTTGGAGAATGACTCATGGGCAGCTGAGAAGAATGAGTATTCTGATTTTTTCAGATGAAATACTCTGTAAGCATCTATTAAGTCCATTTGTTCAAAGGTTTGGTTCACTTCAAGGATTTTATTATTGATTTTTTTGTCCAGTTGACGTGTCTAGTTGTGACAGCAGGGTATTGAAGTGCCCTACTACTATTGTATCAGTGCTTATCAGGGTTTTCATATTTGTTTTATATAGTTGGGTGCATTGGAATTTGGTGTATAAATATTTATGAATGTCATCTCTTTCTCTAGGATTGTTGCCTGTACAAGGATGCAGTGTCCTTCTTTGTTTCTCTTAATCAATTTTGTTTTGAAATCTATTTTGTCTGCAAATAGGATAGCCATGCCTGCTTTTTTGCAGTTTCCTGTCACGTGGAGAATTCTATTCCACCCTTTTACTTTCAATCTGTGGCTTTCTTTCTGAGTTAGGTGTGTTTCTTGTATGCAGCATACTGTAGGATCTTGTTTCTTAATCGATTCTGCCAGTCTGTCTTTTTTTTTTTTTTTTTTTTTTTTTTTTTTTTTTTTTTTTTTTTTTTTTTTTTTTTTGCTTTTTGAGACAGGGTCTCGCTTTGTAGTTCAGGCTGGCCCTGAGCTCACTATGGTGCCCAGGCAAGCCACCACGAACTCAGCAATCCTCCTGTCTCTACCTCCCGAGTGCTGGGATTACAGGCGTGAGCCACCACGTCCGGCATTGTGGTATGTGGTGTTGATTGTTGGTGGGCGTGTCTCCATGCCCAGCACTATATGTGGTTACTGGGGATCGAATTCAGGTCCTTGTGCTTGCGAGGCAGGCGCCGGAACCACTGAGCTAATCCTCCGGTCCCAGTCTGTGTCTTTTAATTGACCCATTGAGGCCATTAACATCAATGGTTATGACTGATATGGCCTGATTTACACCTGTCATGGTGTTATCCTATTCTTGGCTCTTTTATTCTTTGCTTTTCCCCTTTCCACTCAGATTCGTGTCTTGCTCAATAAATTCACTCTAGTAGGTCTCATGAGTTTGTGAACTTCATTGTTTTTCTCCAAGATATTCTTTAGAATGTTTTGGAGTGCAGGCTTTGTAACTGAGAAGTTCTTCAGGTGTTCTTTGTCATGAAAGTATCTTATTTCACCATTGATTTTGAATGACAGTTTTGCAGGATACATCAATCTAGGTTGGAAATTTTTTCCTGCAGTGGTTGAAACACTTCCCTCCAGGCTCTCCTTGCTTTGAGTATTTGTGTTGAAAAGTCTCCTGTGATCCTGATGGACTTCTCTTTATATGTGGTTACTTTCTTTTCCCTAGCTGTTTTCAGTATTTCGTTCTTTTGTGGGATATCTGGAACCTGGATAATTATATGCCTGGCTGTAGATATTTTAATATCACGAACTTTTGGAGTCCTATATACCTCGTTTATCTGTATGTCCAATTATTTTCCTTTTCCTGTGCAGTTTTCTGCATTATATCTGTAAACAGTTTTTTAATATCATGAACTTTTGGAGTCCTATACACTTCGTTTATCTGTATGTCCAATTATTTTCCTTTTCCTGTGCAGTTTTCTGCATTATATCTGTAAACAGTTTTTTGATCTTTTAAACTGTAATCAGTTTTTTTATCTTTTACACTGTCTCCTGTTTCTTCACTGACTCTGGTCAGCCTTATGTTATTCTTCTTTGAGTCATCTAGGAGCTGCTGGATTGATTTTTCATGGTCCCTTGCCATTTTCCATAAGTTATTCCTTTCTTGTTCACTACTGTGAGCCTGTCTTCTAGGTCTGAAATTCAGTTTTCAACTTCATTCATCCTACTTTGCAAACTTTCATTCTCATTTTTGATCACCTGGACCTCTGCTTGAAGCTCTTTATAATGTTCCATTGCTTTTGTTATCTAAGCTTCTATGATGTTCCTGATCTCTCCTTTAATGAAGTCCTTCACTGTGTATAGCACTGCTGTTTTCATCTCAGAGATCAGTTCTGATTTCCATTTTAGTAGATCTGCTTTTGTTACCAGTTCGGAGAGTTCTAGAGATCGAACTTCATTTTGCTTCATTTCCCTTTTCCCTGAATTCCCCTATGTTGGTGATCTTTGTGTCTGTGTTCTTGAATTTTTCTCATTTCTATTGTGCTGGTGAACACTGTAAATCACTGCACAACCTAAGTGGTGTTTACCCAGAATCATGCCAACAGGAACAGAGCTACCACAAGGCTTCTGGCCTGAGTCCAATGGCAGATAGGCTAGAGGTGGATGGATGTCCCACGGGGCAGGGGTCTGGGTGCAGTGGTGGGCCAGCTGCTTGCAGGCAGTGGAAGTCATGGCACAGCCTCTGAGGCACTTACCCAGATATGGCTGGGGTGGATGGAGGTCCCTGGGTCCACTGGCCTGAGTCTGATGGTGGGCAGGCTGGTTGCAAGTGGCAGAAGTCATGGCTCAGCCTGCACTGTGCTTACCCAGACTCACCCAGAGGGAATGGAGGTCCCTGGGTCAGCTGGCCTGGGTCTGGTGGTGGGTCAGCTGCTTGCAGGTGGCAGAAGTCACTGTGCAGCCTCTGAGGCACTTTTCCAGACCCATCCAGGATGGATGGAGGTCCCTGGGTCAACTGGGCTGGGTCTGGTGGCAGGCAGGCTGCTTGCAGATGGTGGAAGTCACTGCTCAGCCTCCACTGCGCTTACCCAGGGCTGCTAGTATTTTGATTGGTATTGCATTAAATCTATGTATCAGTTTTGGAAGTATGGCTAATTTTTAATAGCATTGGTTCTGCCTATCCAGGAATGAGATATCTTTCCATTTTCTGATATCCTCTTTGATCTCCTTTTTCAAAAGAATTTGTTTTTGTTGTAGAAGTCTTTAACCTCCTTGGTGAGGTTAATTCCTATGTATTTAACTTTTCTTGATGCTATTTTGAATGGCATTATTTTCCTAACTTCTTTCTTGGTGAATTCATTTTGGTGCTGGATTTGGTTGTTAATTCTAGGACTTACTGGGTGAAATTTCTGGGGTCTTCTATGTAAAGGACTGTGTTATCTGAAAAAAAGAATAATTGGACCTCTACTTTCCTATACTCTAAAATATGCCTTTTATTCCTCTCTTGACTGACTTCTCTGATTAATGTTTCAAGTACTGTATTGAACAGGAGTGGTGACAGTGGACAACTTTGTCTCATTATTTTAAAGGGAAAGCTTTCATTTTTTCCCCATTTAATATAATGTTGGCAAAGACTAGAGATTTAGCTCAGTGCTTCCAGTGCCTGCTTCACCAGCACAAGGTCAGGAGTTCAATCCCAGTACGAACACACACACACACACACAAAATAATACAGTGTTGGCAATAGGTTTTATCATAGACGGCTTTTATCAGGTTGAGATAAGGTCTTTTATGCCTATCTTCTTCAGAGTTTTTACCATGAATAAATGTTGGGTATTCCAAAGATTTTTTTCTCCATCTATTCAGATGATCATGTGATTTTTGCCCTTGCTTCTGTTTGATATATTTATGGATTTGCATATATTGAATCATCCTTACATTCCTGGTATAAACAATGGATAATTTTCCCTTAAGATCACAAATAATGCAAGGACATCTGCTATTACCATTATCACCACTTCTATTTAAAGTTTTAATGCAAGAAAAAAACTAAAGCCAAACAGTTACAGGAAGGAAAAGGAAGTAAAAATTACTTCCAAGTATTGTGATTGATTATGTACACAGAAAACTCTCAGGAATACGAGAAAAATCTCATCAATTTACTGAGTTAATATTTCTAAATAAAAGCTCAACATATAAAAATCATAAAAGCATATAAATATTTATGTAGTATGCACTGACAATGGGAAAATAAACATAAACTACCATTTTGAAAGTATCACAATAACCAAGTGTTTGATCCCCAGTACTGCCAAAAAAAAAAACTACGAATAAATCAAAATAAATATGTACAAAACCTCCACACACAAAAAAAAAATGCCTTAATATAAATAATGGCTGAACAAAACATGTTCATTGATTGGAAGATTTAATATTGTTACAACATTAGTTCTCCCTCAAAATATCTATAGATTCATCCCAAATTCAATCACCACAGTATTTTGGAAAACCTAAAAGGATTTTAAATTTGTTATTAAAATGTAGCACACCAGAATAGCCAAAACAATTTGAATAGAACAAGGTTGAAGGATTTGGAGCTACATAATTTCAAGCTTTAACATAAAGTCACAGTAACCAAAGTAGTGTAGTAATGGAATAACGATCCAAAGAACAATTCAGAGAATTCAGGAATAAGCCTACATATACAATTTTTTTATAAAGACACCAAATCAATTCAATGAGCTAAGGACAGCCTTTCTACTCCTGAGAATCTACCTAAGAGAAATAGAATACATGTCCTATTTGCAAATAACTATGCAAGTAATTTTTACTCATAATAATCAGACACTAGAAAGAAATGCCCAACACCTGGTGGACTAGTAAATGATAAAGTGTGCCCACAGTGGATCACTGCACAACAAAAGAAAGTTTAAAAAAAAAACTGATCCTCACATCATAGATCCATCTCTAAAAAATTATGTTGAATGGAAAAATCAGGCACAAAGGACATATTAAATAATTCCATACTTACAAAGCCCAAGAACTGAGGGATTCATTCTATGGAGATGGCAACTGGAATGTGGCTCCCCCCCAAGGATGACAGGACTGTATGAAAAGGTCACCAGAGAATTTTCCAAGGGGAGGGATAGCATTCTAATTTAGTTTGACATGAAGGTTACATGGGTGTACACAACTGTCAAAACTCACTGGATTGAGCACCTAAGAACTATGTATATCCTTATATTTTATAAAATACACAGAGATTACACAAGCCCAACTTTCTCAAACTCAGTCCCTACATACTCCACAGAATTTTTAATTTTTCTTCCATCTCAGAGACATATTCATTTTCTTTCTGTTTAGTATTCTGTCAGCTTCTCTCAACAAGCCAACCCCTGGCATACAGTGTAGCTAGTCTCTTCATGAATGTTCCCTGCCAAATTCTGAAGGACCAAACTCCCAGAGAGAAGTAAAGAAAGTTTATTTTTGCACATTCCAGAAATCAAACCATCATTTTGAGACTTATTTGCCCTAATACTCCTCCAAGATTTGATCTTAGCATTACGTAAAAAGCAAATACATGGTCTTACTACTGAGGTTACAAACTAGCTGCATATCATGTGTTTAATTCAAAAAGGATTGTTTTAAATTTTACCCAATTCAATAACTAGGAAAAAAAACCTTTTTCTGTACCAAGAATTAAACTCAGGGTGAGGGGAGCTCTGCCCAAGAGTCAAAAGCCCTGGGTCTGCAGCCTGCAAAGAACTGGATGTAGCCAACAACTACAGGAACTCAGAAAGAAAAGCACACAGCTGCATCTCCAGTCCCTTTATTTTGTATTCTGAAGCAGGGTCTTGCTAAACTGCTAACACTGAGCTCAAATATGCAGCCTCCTCCCTCAATTTCCCACAGTGCTGGCATTATAGACGCATACCACCACACCTACCTTCTGGATTCTGTTAAACTATCCTTGGATCTAGCACTAGTGATAGGTGTGAAAAATGCAGCTGCCTTCTTTTGAAGGCAGCTGATCCCTTTTTTTTACTTAAGTAATTTCTTTTTAAAGGACTCATATACAGCGATGACTGTGGAAAAACAACTCCAATAGCCACGTAACAATGGTATTATTATTCTCTCAACTCTGCTGCTTACAGAAGAGGAGGCTGCTCTGTGCTGAGAGGGGAGAACCTGAGGTATCTGAAACGCATTAGCACCTCTCAGACTTTGCTCTTCATATAGTCATGAAGATGAAAGAGGATCACAAAAGGGAATAAGTTGATCACAATGGAACTGAAATGTCATTGAAGCCAGTCCTGTGGTGGCACCTACAATCAACTCTTGGTCCACACCCACACAAAGAAAATCCCCTTTATGTAACAAGCAACATTTGTCTCAGACTGAGCAACACTGGCCTCAAGTTCAAGTTCCTCTGCTGAATAGAGAGCTATGATTTTTTTTAGGTGCTAAGGATTAAACCCAGAGCCTTGGCTACCCCTGAGCTACACGCCCCCATGCTTTTATTATGTTAAATACCCAACACAACTTACTCTCCCAAACTGACCCAATGGATTCTAGGTTTTTAAATGTCTCTTGGCAGGTAAAGTGGAACACAGTGGAGATGCAGTTTTTTTTTTAAGATGGGAAAGGAAGCTGTCACCAGTTCCTTGAGCCAAGAAATCTAAGTGCAAAAAAGAATAAAGTCATGAGAGACCACAGGGCAGAGTACCTCAAAGACACTTCCAACTTGAGCAAAGATACTGCTTTTTATGCAAACCTACACCTAACCCCAACAGCCATCATGCTTCAGACAGGTCAGATTGACAGAAGGACTCAGGATCAGATCTGAGGTGAAATAGAAGAGGTGTTGGTTAGAACAAGCATAAAGGAGTCTGAAATCCCAGAGGAAGATGTCTGTCATCATCAAGAGACCCAAGAGCAGCACTACCTTCATAACGACATTAGCAACAGCAATAGCAATGGCAGTGGTAAATAATAAATAACAGTGAACTCAAATTTATTAAGCCCTCACTCCTGCTAGGGGCTTTTCATATACTCTCTCATTTCATCTTCAATCCTATGAAGCAGAAAGCAGAGTTGTCCCCGTTTTACACACAGAAGCCAGATTCCCACCTCCTGACCCCCACACTGTCACGGGCCCTCCCCATGTGCTCTCACCAAGAGGACCCGGCGAAGGGGAAGGGATGCATGAAATCATGCTGGGCAAGATGTGAACTGGCCTTGCTAAAAGACTCTCTTGCTTGCTGGAGAGGTGTTGGCCACTGTGTTGCAAGCGGTACTCAAGAGGCTCATATGTCAGTGGCTGAGAGCACCTCTGTCCTCCAGTCAGAAGCTCTGGGTCTGTGGCCTACAGAGGACTGGATGTAGCTGACAACTACAGGAACTCAGAAAGAGAGTTGAGCCACACCTAAACTCCTTCCTGGGTGATGTTAAATGTGTGCTACTTTAAGCCACTGACTTTATACTAATACTGTTTTATGAAGTTAAGAACTAATATAGTAACCAAGGCTCATAGCCAAAGAAAATGTTAAAGTTGGATTGGGACCTGATTTCAGAGCTGCACTTCCAGCCTCCCCAGGAGGACCTGTCCTAGGAGAAGGTGACACCAACCTATGGGCACCGTGCTCCTTCCATCTAGGAGTTCCAAAGACATGTGTTAAGCAGATGACTCTGGATCCTGTGTCATGTTTCTGATGAGGGACAGACACTGTGGGCTTTCCTGCCTTGCTGAGAGACCCTAGAGAAAGACCAGTATCTCTGTCGCCATTACCATGCATTCCAGGATGCTCTGCTCCAGCTATTCTCCAGACTGCACTATGAAAATTACCCCCAAGCAACAGAAAGGCTTAGCTGTGCTTGAGACCAGGGAGAAACACAAGTAAAATGGTCCATGGATTCCCAGCCCTAGGTGGATCACCCAGGGAAATTCATTACCCCGGTGTCAGGGTCTGCACTCCAACTAGTCACCTGGGGGTCTTTGGAGATGGAATATGGCCATTAGTGTCTTCTAGGATAAAATTCATGCAGCATAAAATGTGCATGTATATAATTCAGGATCATTAAGTACATTCATGATACTACACACCCATTACCTCCATCTAATTCTGAAACACTTCCATTACCTCAAAACAATGCCATTACACATCATTCTCCTCCTTCCTGACCCTACCCAGAAACCACTCATCTGCTTTCTGTATCTACAGATCTGCCTGTCCTGGACAATTCATCAAAATGAGGTCATAGCATATATACAATGGTCTAAGGTGGCTTCATTTCCAAAAGCCATAAGCAGATAGATGGGAAAACAAACGTGTCCCTACCATGGGCATTACTCAGCCGTGAGGTTGTCTACAGCATGACACAGTGTGCAGGAATCCTGTACACCTGATGCAGCTGAATAGGAGTGTCCACAGTGTGTCACCACTACAACAGATTCAAGGACAGTCAACGTTGAGCCTTGCCAGCATAGGCAACAGATACAGTCCACCTGGGTAAAGTAAGGCAGGGCAGGTAGGGTGACTAAGGGTGGGTGCCCTACAGAGTCAAGGGCGAGGTGGAACACTCTCTGGGTACAAGGTGCTGCGTGTTAGCCCTTCTTGATCCTCACCCCGAAGGTTCGTGGAGTCCCCCAGCTCTCTGAAAGAAGAGGCAGGGACCCCAGTGAGATGTTCCCTGGGAAGAAAACAAAACTTTCTCTTGCCGGGTGTGGTGGCTCACACCTAATCCCAGCACTCGGGAGGCAGAGACAGGAGGATTGCTGAGTTCAAGGCTTGCCTGGTCTACATAGTGAGCTCAGAGCTAGCCTGAACTACAAAGTGAGACCTTGTCTCAAAAAAAAAAAAAAAACCTTTCTCTTGATGGAAAGAGACCAGTCCTAAGATCACAACTTGACCTCAGCCCAGGGCCCACCTGGACTTTACACATTCCGTTAGAAATGTGACTTCCCACCTCCAGAAAGCCCACACCTCTGCTCCAAGATGTCGGGGGACAAGTCAAAGTTAATTTGACAACAAAGAGGTTCTGAAAACACTTCTGATGTGAATACCAAAACAGAGTCACCCCAGCTGACTTCCCTCCCAGTCAGGGCAAGTGACAGAGTGTTGGCGCTCCTGCACCTATTTGCATAGGGTTTTAATGGAAAATATGGTCGTGTCACTCATAGGAAAAACAAATCACAGCCCACACTGGAGCTGTGGCTTAATAACATGCCTGAGTGTCGGCGGTGGCGGAGGCTTTCTGCAGCAATATTAAATCCAAGAAATCAGCAGCAAAGCTTCCAGCAACATTTCTGCCAAATCTGGGGAAAAATAGTAGAGGCACTCCTTAACTTTGTCCTCTGCGCTAAGGGGAGTCACCCACAAACGCCCATGTACTTATGACTGGGGTCTTTCAAATAAAAGCAGCCAACGGTCCTTTAGCCACAGGCCACAAATGGGCTTAGACCAAAATAATAACACCGGTGCCAATCTGAACAGATTTAATTCCCCTCCAGCAATCCAGATTGTTGTAATGTGCCTTCCTGATGGCATTCTGCACTTGTCACAAAAGCAAATGGACATCCCTCTGTGATGAATTAAGACCAGGAATTAATAAGTTCAGACATGGGGTTGGGGGGAGGAGTGGTGGCTGCGTAGGAACACACAGCACAAGGCGTTTCCAAGTCTAGACACCTTCATCATCACTGCGAATGCCACTCTTTCTACATAGTCATCCTAGCCTGCAGGGTCTCCACAGCCTTGTGTTCTCCTTTCCCTCTCTCAAGTCCAGGCCCCCTTCCATGTTCAGCAGCCCCATCTATGAGGAGGCCTCCCCTCCTCACAATCTCTCAAACCCACTCTACCATCACCCCTATAGATCAAATCAGTCATCTCCCGCTCTGTGACCGGAAGTCTCCTCCCTGGGCCTTCTGTTCTCCCTGAACTCCACACAGGTTAAGGGGGTCTCCCGAGGTGAATGCAGCAGCATAAAGTGCCAGCACCTAAACAGGGGGCCCTGGGGCCTAGCTCTGGCCTCATTTCCTGAAACCCTCCCTTGCTGCCCAGGCTATGGCCACACCCACCTCTTCCAATTCCCTCTCAGGCCAACATGGCAATGCTGTTCTCACCCTGCAATGTTCTTCCTTGCTTCTCTTCTTGGGTGACACACACCCATTAGTAAGAGGTCATCAAGGAGGACTTTATTTTTAATATAAAGTTTAATTAAAATATAGTTCATGGGTCATATAAATCATCACTTAAAGCAAACAATATAAGGGGAAACCATTATCATGAACAGGTTGAGAACATGGTCATCACCCCACAAAGAAACCCCACAATTTCCTGCCCACCATTTCCTTCTAGTGCCCTAGCCCTAGGCAGCCACTAATATACTTCTGGCCATTATGGATTCTGCCCATGAAATCACATAGTATGTGACCTTCTCCATCCTTCCTCTCTCTTTAACATACTAGTCTCAAAACTCATCCGCATTTTAGTACCTGTCAAGGTTCTACTCCTTTTTATGGCTGCAGACTATTCCATCATGTGGATAAGATCACATCTAATTTATTCACTTATCAATTCATAGCTGCTAAACATTCAGTTGCTTCCCCTTTGGGTGATTATTACTAATGCTGCCGGGAGCATTTGTATACAAGCTTCTGTGTGGAGTTCTGTTTGGTTTCTCTGGGGGGGATTCTGAGGGGTGGGAAATCTACATCCTGCTTAACTCTGTGACCTTTAGAGGAGCTTCTAGCCTGCTTAAGGAGCCTCCACCAACCCCTGAGGCTCCCTCTCCCATGCTGTTTTCTGCCCACACTCTTTTCTTCTCTTTAGACCTGCTGATAAGCGTACAGTGAACTGGGTAACTCTGGACTTGCTGGTCTTACCCCTCTAGATCATCCATACTGGATATAAATATAGTGAATAAGCTGGGCACAGTGGCATACACCTGCAATTCCAGGGTTCTAGGAGGCTGAGGCAGGAGGATCACAAATGTGAGCCCAACCTGAACAACCAAGCAACTTAGTAACATTCTGCCTCAAAAGAAAAAAAGAAACAAAGGGCTCAGTGCTAAGGCCCTGGATTCAATCCCCAAATCTTCATATTCTGTATAAAACATATGTGGTACAAATCACACATTTGCTTTCACATTCTGTTTTAGTCATATTATTTTAAAAGTTAAAACAAAGCAGGTAAAAAGTGATTTCAACAATACTTATTTAAGCAAATATATCCAAAATACCATTTCAATGTATATGAAATGGTTTATAATAAATGCAATACTCTTTTTTATACTAAGTCTTCAGAATCCAGTATGAATGAGATCTTCTTGGCACATCCCAAGTTTTATTCCATGTTTTAAAAGGCACCTTCAGCTAGCAGCTCCTTGATAAGGACACTGGGAGTTTCCTGACTAAGGGCAGGATGCATGCCACTCATGGTTGTCACTGCAGCTGGCCCAAGGTCTAGGATGTGACAGGCTTCCCTTAAGGTCCTGTAGAAACCTGAGAAAACCAGCCACCCAATTCCATTCCTCCAAAGATCATTCCAAAACTTCAACAGCTGTGCACAGCCACTTGGTCTTCTGCGGCAACTTGAATTTATTGAGAAATGAGAACAAGGTGCAAGTGTCCTGTGTGCCATGCTGTGGGTCACCAGACCAGGATCCTCAGCTCCTCAGGCAGACAGTAGCTGTGCAGAAACCAAAACCAAGTTGATGCGGGTCAGGGTTGGAGTTCTGGTTCCCCACCACATGCCTAACTCTTTTTTCCTTTTTGTTTTGAGACAGAGTCTCACTAAATCACTAAGTAGCCCAGGCTGTCTCACCCTCCAAGAGTGCTGAGATTACAGCTGTGCACCAACACACCCAGAAAAGAGTTGTGTTGTTTTGTTCTTTAAAAGGACTGTCTATATTTTATTGAACAATGTGACATTCTGTTTGGAACGGCAGGACAGCTGTCTGGGAATGACTATGTAATTCCTACTGTTGTTATAAAAGGCATGGCTCATGGGAATGTAATGAGGGAAAGGAATAAATATGATTCTGAAAGAAAATAAAAGAGCATGTATATAGGGAGTGGGAAGGTGTGGGTGGGTAGGGATATGGGTAAAAATGAGAATTAACTTGTGTCATATATTGGTACAAATTCCCCAATATTATGTGTGATTATGAGAAGTATATAAATTGTACCAATAAAGAACTCAATTAAAAACAAAAAAGGCATGGCTCATCAAAGTCATCACCCCACTCATCTGTAGTTACCAACCCGCCTGCTGCCTCCATACATGGCTCCCAGCCCTCTTGAGGGCTGATAAAGCTTAGTTGTAGCATGTCTGCTGCAGTTTCCTAGGAAAGACTAGTAAAGAAATGTGCAGGAACACTTTCCCCCTTCCCTGCTGCCTTCAAACACTGTCACAAAAGCACTTGGCACATGGCTGTAGTAGCCTTGGAGACCAAAAGAGGAAGGCAAAACGACATCACCAAAAACTCATATAAGAAACCCACTGTGTCCAGCCATCATTAGCCAGCCCTGGGATGGGCTCTCTGGGCCTGGCCAGTGAGATGACAAACACCTATTATTCTAGGTAGAGGTTGGATTCTCGTCATCCTGGAGCCTCCTCAGGCCCAGATGTAATCATCCAGTTACAGGCGGGAAGGGGACACAGAGGCCAAGGAGACTGGACTGGCTATGCAGAGGCTGCCTCCTCGTCCTGCTTGGCTCAAGCCTATATCCCATGTAATGGAAGGAGGAGGTGGCCCCAAGTAGACCCCACCATCACATGCTCCTGGCCCCAGTCAGATCGCCCTGCAAGGCAGGATGATCCTACAGGGACAGCAGTGATGATGACCACTTCAACTGACCAGTGAGAGGGACACGGAGAGAGGGTGTGGTCCTCTTGGGGCTGGACAGCAGTTCCACCAGACACTCCCATCCAGCCAGACTCCAGGATTGGGAGTGGAACCTCGGAGATGTGACGACTGCCTTCTCCTTCCCTCCAAACCAGAGTAAATACATTCTGCTCCACCACAGCCGGCCGTAAGAAATGTCACATTCCTATTTCTGTGACTCCAGTTCAATCTGCTCCAAATCCCTGAACACCTGGCAGGTGGAGAATTCACACTTGTTATTATCAAAGCTGTTTCCCTGTAAGAATCCTGGGCTCGTTCACTGCTGGAAAGCCAGGGAGAGACATGGCCATCCTGCCATGCTCCCAATCTGTCAACTTTCAAAGCCAGAAGACTCACAGAGGGTCACCCTACAGAAACAGGCTTGGACACCGGAATCCCCTGCAGTGGGTCACCACCAGGGCCAGGAAACTCCCAAAACCCTACTTTGAGAGGCCTCATCACTAAATGTGGCACCTCTAACCCCCACACCAGTTTCCCCCATCAAGCTCCACCTGGGCATGATGTAGGCAGAGCCCCTTTCTAGGCCTCACACCCCAGAGCTCCCTGCCACCCTCTGCAGAGAGTTGCTGCAGGGTTCCTGAGTCCGTGAGGTCACAGCTGGATTCCTCCCTGGGTGACCCAAGGAGACTTAAGACTCTTCCCTGAGTGTCTGTTTAACTTGGTCACCAAGACCCTTGAGTTCTGCCACACAGTAGGCATTATTGAGCGCAGCACAGAATGACTACAGAACTGACTCTTGATATTAAAGCTATTAGCAGAAACCTCTAAACAGTAAGATGTAAAACCAACCCAAGGAAAGAGGAAAAATTCAAGCAATCACTGCATTGAGCTCTGAGCACAACAGCTCAGGGCAGCAGCCCAAGTCTAGACAATTTTAATACAACAGCCTTTTTTCCCCCAAACAAACTGCCATTGGCTCTGGAGACCTGCCTCTGCTTCTTAAAGGAAGACAGTTTCTCTAAGTGAGTAGCGTTTCCCCAGGTGGCAAAAGAGCAGAAACCACCCCCGCCCCACCAGCCAAGGGCTGCAGCCAGGTGCCAAGAGCAGGGAGTTTCAGCAGTGTATTTCACAGGGAAAATGAAATCTGTAACCACCATGAGCTCCCAGAGAGCAGAGCCCATTTGTGGAATCTGCGGTATGTCAGGCATCTTGTGATGGGCTCCACCACACATTTCACTGCAGCAAAGACAAGGAGTTCAATAAAGAAAGGCACAAGAAGTCAGAGTTCCACAGCAATCCCTGGGGGAGGAGGACAGGAGAAAAGCAAAGGGGCAAAACCAAGTGAGAGCGGCACAAAAGGGAGCCATCTCCAGCCAGAGTGGTGGGGAAATCCCAGACGTCAGGCAGATCTGTCAGTGTTGCACCTGGGAATCAAACAGGGCCCACATCTAGGTCAGGGCAGGAACGCAGGCAGCACTTCAGCCTCCTGTCCCAGGAAGCTGGTGTTCTGAGATGCGAGCCCCTGCCCTCGTCCCAGAAGACATCTCATGAATGGTCTGACACCCACAGATCAGGGAGTTTGTGGGGTGAGGACACAGGACCCACCAGGTGGCCCACAGCTCTGCCAATGCAACTGGGACTTTGAACACCTTACTTTTTAAAGTTAACATTATTTTAATTGAAAAATTACAATTGTATATCCATTTATCATTTGTGACATTCTCATGTATACACAACATAGAATGATTTGATCATGCTCATTAACATGTCCATCAACTGTTTACCTGCCATTTCTATGATTGAATGCTGGAGATTTATCCTCATTATTTTGTAACATACAGTACACTATTATTAACTAGATACACTGTTGTCCAATAGATGCCAAGTCTTAGGACTTACCCACCTCACTTCTAGGAATACATCCAAAGGAAGTGAAATCAGTGTGTGCAAGTGATAGCTGGACCCCCAGGGTCACTGTCACACTATTCATGATAGCCAAGATGTATAGCCAACCTTGGTGCCCCTAAGGCACAGATAAAAAATGTGGTATGTGTACAAAGTGGAAAACTATGCAGCCTTCAAAAAGAAGGCAAATCTTTTCATTTGCAACAGTATGGATGCTCCTAGAGGACATTAAGCAAAATAACACAGGCACAGAAAGACACAGTACTGTGTGATCTCTATAACGTGTGGACTCCAATGAAGTAGAGCTCAGAGAAGAAGAAAAGGAACCAGAAGCATGGTCACCATGGCTGGGATGAAGGAGAGAAAGAAGCACGGCAGCTGGTGGTCAAGGGTGCAAATTCAAACAGGAGAGATCAGTTTTGAACAAGTTACTGAAGCTCCTCTAAAACCTCAGCTCCTCCGCTCCTCCTCTTATAGCAACATCATGCTTGCTCCTTTTTTGGGGTTTTAACATTCCAACTGTTTTTAATATAGTCACAGATATATATAAAGACCCTCACAATTTTAGAGCACTTTTACCCCTTCAGTGAGATTCCCCACACACTTTAGCTTCACTCCATTCTCCTTGGCCCTCCAGGCTCAAGCTACCACTCACCTCTTCTCGATTTCTAGATTTCCCTCTCCCAGACTCCCATCTGATAGGAATAAAGTCACACAGCATATGACCTTTGGTTTTTTTCTACTGAACTTGGTTTCAGGGCTCAGTCACATTGTAGCATAATAAGGACATCCCACTTTGCATGAGCAAGTAATATTCCCTATGGGGGCATATTACCTGTGAGAGCAAGTAATATTCCCTGTGTGTTTATTTCTTCCCCTGTGGGTGGCCATGCAGACTCTCAGGAATGACCATACCATAACTATTCAAGCAAATGTTTCTCAGTGGATGTACAATTTATCTTAAATAGACATGCCTCCAAGGAAGATATGCAAGTAGCCAATGGGCACATGAAAAGATGCTCCAGGGCATTTCAGCAGCAGCAAAGCAAAAACCACAACCATGGACCACTGTGCAAAAGCTGTGCAAAAACTGTAAGCTTCATACATTGCTGGTGGAAATGCAAAATGAGGCAGCCACTGTGGGAAATGGGTACATAGATCTTCAAATGATTAAACACAGAGTTGCTGGGTAACCAGGAATTGCACACCCAGGTATAATCCCAGCACTGTGTCCTCTTAATCTCTGGGAAATCAAGTAAGAATGCGTGATATGAAGAAAAAGAGGAAAAGAGAGAGAGGAAAAAGAACCCCTGCCAGCCCAGCATGGCACCCAGGGAACAGGAATCCACATCTTCTTCGCCAATTGCTCTCACAGAGAAGCCAAGCTGTCTCCTGGCCCACAGAGAAAGTGTAGGGGCTGACGAGCCAGAGACACTAACTGCTGCCCCTGAATGAGGTGAAGGATGGAGGGGATTGTCAGGACATCTGCTGGCACTGACTTAAGAACCTAACTCCTGGAATAGAGCACAGATAGGTAAATATCGGATCTTCCCGTTGATGTGAGCACCGGTAGATGCAAATGAGCTCTAGTAGTACGACAATCTTTTCAGAATGGGAAATTTCCAAAGGAAATTTGGTGTGGGGATGTAATGAGGGGAAGAAATAAATATGATTCTGAAAGAAAATAAAAGAGCATGTATATAGGGGGTGGGGAGGTGTGGGTGGGGATATGGGTAAAAATGAGAATTGAGTGTGTCATATATTGGTACAAATTCCCCAGTGTTATCTGTGAGTATGAGATGTATGCAAAGTGTACCAATAAAGAATGCAATT
>PVIC010023788.1:9775-26645 GCA_004025085.1 Thryonomys swinderianus
GGAACAGAGCAAAAGGCAACATCCTCAAGTCCCAGGCGTTCCGCAGCAAAGAGCTTGGCCGTGAGGACACGAGGGGGGAGGGTCATCAAATCTACACGCACAGCGGTGACACACACATTAATGAGTTCTTCGGCGAGCGTGCAGGCGTCCGCCCCAGCCGTCCTCAGTTCCTCCAGCACTACTTACTGAGAAGAAAGTAATTGCTGCAGTCACGAACGCGGAATTCCCCAGCTCATTAGGACCCAATTTTAGGCTAGCTTAATGACATGCCAGCGTGTGAGGAAGGACACGAAGGCCCAGTGAAGTTAAGCGTTGATGCAAGACACGAAAGCCGTTTGGTGGCTGTCAGTGAGGTAGAATAAAGAGAAGCAGAAAGACAAGGAAAAGCGTCGTTTTGTAAATGTACTTTTAGGAAAACCGGAGCGAGGCAGGGTGGCACACGCCTGTAATTCTACTACGCAGAGGTTGAGAGAGGATGGTAAGTTGAGCCCAGCCGTGGCAACTTGGCCACTTAGTTAAGACTTTGTCACAAAAGGGGAGTGAGAGGGAGGGAAGTTCAGTGAGGAGGCTCTGAGTTCAGCTAAAGTGCATCCAAGAGGGAGGGAAGAAGGGAGGGAGGGAAAGAAAAGGAAAAGAAAGAAAATTGCAACACAGGATGCAAGTTGCCCAGGTTAGCCCTGTCTGCCTGTCTCGTCTTCCCTCGAGCTTCTAGATGCTCCTAGGCTTGTCTGGTTTTTTCTTTCAGACCCATCATATTGAAATCCCATCAAGATGCACTACTCAATGCCTGTACATTAACCTACCCTACAAAGGACAGCAAACTGATTTTAAGATGGAGAAGCGAAACAAATGAAAGAACATTTTAGGCAAAAAAAATCTCATCTATCTTAAAAGGTACGTCCAATCACGCCAATCTGGCCCCACCCCCAGAACACTGCCCGGCGTCTCTCAAGGGTTCATGCCGTTTGCTCTGAGCATGTACTTCTTTCTTTGTGCAATAAAAGCTCTCCGTGCCTCTCACTGACGTACCTGGGGCTGAGTGGGTGGTCTTCGGAGAACTCCTCAGACGCCATCCCAAGATACCAGGACTCTAATAAGCACCTTCCGCTCCTGATTCGCTGCCCTCTCGGCGCCATATTGGTTTCCTCTGTCAGCCTATGCCAGTGATGGCGAACCTTTTGGAGCGCTCGCTTATAACAAGCAGCTATCTCTAATTATCGTCTTGTAGTTCATTACAGGCAGCTGGAACCCCATTGTTATCTTCCCCAGGTGGGCATCTAGGCAAAGATAATTTTATTCACTTTTAGGTTGCTTCTTTATAGTCAGTTCTACACCAAAAAACACAACTCTCAAAATGATTTCTGGCTGCAAACATTAAGATATCTGTCTAGTGGGTTTCCATAGAAACCACCTCTTAAAACAGAAAATGCAACTCTGTTTTGGCTCTAATGCTACAGGAGTCCTCCAACTTCTTGTTGGAATGTTGGGTCCTCCAGGGACTGTTGGAAAAGTCCTTTTCCTGGGGTGTCAGGTGCCTGTAATTATCACCTTCAGCTTGCTCTTACTTCTGTCGTATCTCAGCTACTTCAGAATGAAATTTTGCAGGCTATCATCAGAAGATATTCGAGACCCACTTTTTCTGCCCAACAACTCAGAAGCCCATGTGAGCTTCAACCTATTTTGCTGAATTTATAGGCTGAAATTTATAAACTGAGCTTCATGCTATATCTCCCCAGTTAAAGGAACTTCTCTCTAGCCAGGACTTACTATATAATTCCAAAGGCCATGAATGGGCATCCCCGAGCACTCCTCCGGCCTCTTAGGTCATCACCAGGCCTCCTTTACTACCACGGAGATAGCACAGTGCTGGTCAGAAAGCAAATTCCAGGCCCCACACAAATCCGCTAAATCAAATTTTGCTTTTTGAAGTTCCTCACATGCTACCAGTGCATCTTAATCTTTGTGACCTTCTCCTACAGAGACAGCAAGTGTAGAACTGGGCAATTCTACAGGTGATATTCTAAAGCCACGCTTGCTACTCAACCCATAGCCCTCACAGCAAGCCTCACCCAGCAGCCTGTTTAGAAATGTAGAATCCCCACATAGCTGCGAAATTAGGATCCACTTTTTTTTTTTTTTTTTTTTTTTCTTTTGAGACAGGGTCTCACTTTGTAATTCAGACTGGCCCTGAGCTCACTATGGAGCCCAGGCAAGCCTCGAACTCAGCAATCCTCCTGTCTCTGCCTCCCCAGTGCTGGGATGACAGGCGTGAGCCACCACGCCCGCCACTGTGGTATGCGGTGTTGATTGTTGGTGGGCGTGTCTCCACGCCCAGCATTATATGTGGTTACCAGGATCGAACTCAGGACCTTACGCTTGCGAGGCAGGCGCCAGAACCACTGAGCTAACCCTCCAGCCCTAGGATCCACATTTTAACAAGATCCCCTGGTGATTCTATGCACAATAAAAATTGTGTAAAATAAAATTGTGTGAAATAAAGTTGGATAAAATAAAACTGCTCAGAGAGCCTTTGGCCAGGAAAGTTAGGTAATGAAGATGAAATTCATTTCTTTTGCTTGAATCACTTGGGTAATTGCCTCTACAGTATCCTCCCCTGCTTTTTATAAGATACTTAGAGCTTTAGGCAAAAGCCATTTTTGATAGGAAGATTTCAAGAGAAGCCAGCTTCCCCAGGGCTACCTGTGGAACTGTTTCAAGGAAAATTCTCAGAGGACTGCTGAGGAAGAAGGCAGCCTCCGGGCATCGCAGGCAGCTGTTGCTGAGACGGATCCTGCTTCGGGAAAGGCCACACGATCACCTCCATGGCCCAAATGCCCCAGGTGGGTGAAATCCTCCAGGTTCCCAAAGTTAAAGCCGCACTACTTGCTTTTTTACACGCACACTACACGCCGCATTTGCTCTCCTATTTAAGCTGAAGAAATGCTGAATATGAATTAAGAGAATAATAAATAGGTCTAATTGGCAGCATGGCTTTCCCATCCTGGACTCTTTTCCTGCTAAATTGCAATTTCACTTTCTTCTCAGTATAATCAGTCATTAGCCAGCTGTTAGCTTTGGATCAGAAGTGTTCCCTGAAGCCTCATGCACTCAGAGGTGGGGCGTTTAGAAGACAATGGAGTCCTGAGGACCACGGACTTAGACCCCTGACTTATGCGTTCAGCCCCCACGGGTGGCTGTAACTCAAGTTGCTTCCAAGTTTGTGATCTGAAGGTTTACCTTAGTACACGCTGTAGATGACAAGAGCCAGCTGAATCTTCCGTTAACCTCATTAACCCAACTTGTTCGTGTTTCAGGTCAGTCTGGTCATCACTTGAGGGTCCACTGTACATTGAAAGCTGTGAAACATTTTACACTTTTATTTGCAGTCCTAGTGATGGAACCCAGGATCTCATGTCCGCGAGGCAAGCAGCCTAGCCCTGAGTTACACCCTCCACCCCCCATCAGTGCTATTTTTTGTCGCAAACCGATGAGATTCAATGCACACTGTTCCTGGATTCTGCTTTGCTCCCTCCTCTGATCTCTGAATGGTAACGTGCTGCTTAGACCTACAGCTAGTACCTGTGTCCCCCGCCAGGCAGCACCCTCCACCCTGAACTCTCGCCCTTCATCTCCCAGCCACGCTTCTGGAACGCCACACATGTGCCAGTGCCCTCCCGGCCAGGACGCTGTGCAGGTGAGATCCTCCGGGATGCGAGGGCAGGTATTTCCTCGCAGTCTCGACACATCCTGGGGAAACTACTCCATCTATGATTCGTGCACGGTCTTCCACTTAGTCACCCGGGTCTCGCTGCTAAGGGCTTGTTCCCTCCGCCTAGATGGTACAGATGGACACATCGGAAGTTCCTCACGCCGGCAGAGCGCTTTGCGGTTTTACTATCACAGCGAAGGGCTCGACTTTCGTGAAGGCCCCATGAGAGCCACGCGGCGGGATTTGAACTCATTATGTAAACCTCAGCCCTCTCCCGTGTCATCAGCTGATCAACGACAGACACTGATGAAACAGAAGTCCTCGAGCGCTCACCATGAGCTCAGGATCGCTTTCGGCATGAACGCAGGCAAGGGCAGGCTGGGGGCAAGTGGGCGTGCAGCAGAGGCCCACCTCAGCGACACAGACGCCCCACACAGCCCTGCTCTTCTCTGGACTCCGAAACACTGGTTTTGCATTTTTATCTTTGTTCCTATCGCATTCTGGTATCTCACTTTACACACTGTTCGGTCTGCGTTGCTCTGACAAAGTATCGGAGACCAAGTAATTTATAAAGAACGGAAGTGTATTTTCTCGATGCTCTGAAAGCTCCCAGGTCCACAGTCAAGGCACCAGCACACTCCGTCGTGTGTTTCCATGACTAGCCTGGCAGGTGCTACGTCCTCACAGGACAAAGGGCAAGAGTTAGCCCAGCACCCCACAAATCCTCTCTCAGAAGGTGCAGAATTCCCTTCGGCAGGAGGGAGTCTTCAGACCCAAATGCACTCCTGAGTCCTGCCTCCGTCATGTTGGCCACCCCTGAGGTTTGGAGGACTTTCACGCCAACCACAGCATGTGCAGGGTCTTTCTTTGATTTCTGAACTCCTAGAGGAAAGGTTTTGTTTTGTTTTTGTTTCTGTTTTAATATTTGTTGCCTCAGAACCTAAAACAGGATCTGGAATTTGGTTTTATCCTGGAAATACCCACTGGATGAATTTTAAGTGTTTACATTGAAACAATCAAAGCAAAACAATCAAAGCGTTATATTCACTGTGCTCCAATATCTGAAGCTTGTGTTTGCTCAGGTGGCTTTATAAGATACTTTAACAACAGAAATTACAGTACAAGGGACCCTCAGATTATGACCCCCTGATGAACAACTTGGGTTAATTGAGCCAATGGAAGATTCATCTGCCTCTTGTTATCTATAGCATGTACCCAGGTAAACATGCAGATTCCAGCTGTCTCAACTTACAACCGACCTGAGCTACAACCAGCCCTCAAGAGCAGACTGACTTCATAAATCAAGGATCCACTGCATTTCTCACAGCTCTGGAGGGTGGGAAGTGAGCGATCAGAGAACCAACAGGGTTGGGTTCTTAGGAGGGACGCTTCCCACCTTCCTTGAATAATATAAACAGAGTAAGCAAGTGCTTTCCTGTCTTTTAATCTCATGGCAAAATCTCTAGCTCCTGACCTCATGGGGTCCCCAAAGCCCTACATCTAAGTCACAACACATCACTCGTTAGGGGTTCAATGTATATGAACTGGGGCTTGGGGACAGTAACATTCGGTCCACGACAAAGCTCAATTTAGAAAAATCTACCTAAATCCATCTCAGTGCACAGTGAAGTTAAACCTATAGCTTTAACATTAAAGCTCAGTCGTAGGTGCCCGTCTACATATTACAGCACAGAGGCTGAGAGAGAGAGACGAGCCCGGATTACCTGGATCTGAACACCGGCGCCTTCATCAGGAGCCCTTGAATGACTGCCTTGTCTCTCTGTGCCCTGATCTCCTGATGGGTAAAGCAAGGAGACATTATATCACTTAATCTTGGGTTTGAGAGAAATAAGTGAATTCCTACTTACAGTGCCTTGAAGCACACTAATAGGTATTGATTTTATCATCATCAAAATCACCATTTAATTTTGGTTTTCAGGCCAACAGCTTCCAAAATTCTCTTAATTATAACACGGTATGTCTCATATTGCCACATTTTGTCTTTGCTCTTTTACCAGTCTATCAAATGATGTCAAATTGTACAATACCAGCATCTATCCTAACACCTGTGTTTGCTCAGTAGCCTTGCTTGACACCATCCTAGGCTCTAGAATTACAATGTCCAAAACAGCGTATGACCACATAAACTTAGGTATAAATTAATTAAAATAAATCAATTTAGGAACTTAGTGAGACCCTATGTCAAAATTTCAAAAAGTACAGGAAGGGTGGATGAGGTAACTCAGTACAACGTTTCTGGGTTCAATCCCCAGCAATGCCCAAAAAAAGTTAAAAATTCAGTTCTGCAGTTGCACTAGGCATATTTCAAGCTACCATATTGTTAGTACAGAAAAAGAAAGTATCTTTCATGTCAGAAAATTCTGTAGGATAAAACTACATTATAAATATAGGAGACTGATGTTCTGTTGGGAAGATGGATGACAAAGAAATAAACATAAAAATGACTAGTTAATTTTTATGTAAAACACATTGTATTCAATTATTGAAATATGGCAGTAGAAACATTACTTGTATGTATCATTCCAAAAGGAGCTGCAATATGGTTAAATACATGAAGTTTATAATTCCTGTGAGAATTACAAAACTAGGTTTATTGTAGAACATTTATAACGATGTAAGAAATAAAAAATTTTATTTCACAAAAGACTCAGACACATATGTATTCTGAATTTTTTTTAGTTCATTATTTGTTGTTCAAATGTTTTATCATGTAGGTTTGGAAACGTTATTTCCTTTTTGCCTTCTTTCTTTAAAAGGAAGAGAGGTCTGTTCTGGCTCACAGCTTCAGCGGTGTTCAGGCTGTGTTAGGCTGGCTTCAGGCAGAAAAATAACACACAGACGTGGCAGAATAAAGCTACTCAACTCCTAGTAATGAGGAAGAGAAGAGGGGGAACACTGCCAGGGAACAAGGGTCCTGAAACAGATTCAATAACCCAAGTTACACCTCCATGACCACCCAGAAAGGTGTTTACCAATCCCCTACGTAGCTCCAAGCCATTATTTTGACATTTAAGCTTAACTCTCACATCTTTTCCGTACCACACTCCAACCTGACAAATCTTAAACACAACAAATTAATAATTCCACCTAATGTGAAACTACGTTGCACACAACCCAACATGCAATAATTCCTCCCCCTACATCTCAGCAGTTCTAGTATTGCTCAAAAGTCCAACTCCACAGTGTCCTCTGGACTCAAGGCAGATTTTAACCATGAACCCCTGTAATAACTGAAAAGCAAGTTACATTATCCCAAGATTCAATGGCACAGGGTAAACATTTCCATTCCGAAAGAGAGGACTGGAACAGAGAAGAATCCAACCCAAGCAAGACCAAAACCCAGCAGAGCTAACATTAAATCCTGCAGCTCTGTGTCATCAAGGACATACATGAAACTTGAGTGCTTGGACAGCCCCACCCTATTCTGGCCTTGCTGGTTACAGTGCACATGGCCCTTCTCTTGGGCCGACTTCACTCTCACAATCCACAGCTTTTCTTAGGAGATGTTTCACATTCTTATTATCCCCAACTTTCTTGGGTCTCACTGCTCCGTTGGCTTCATTTCCACAGATTTGTGCACTGCCCTGTAAGGGCTCCTTGCCTGGCCTCTTTTGAAATCCGGGTGGAAGCTTGCATGGCACCACACACAACTCTTGCGTTGTGCCTGCCTACCACACAAGCATAAATGGATGATGCCCAGGTCTGCCTCCGGCTTGAACAGCAGCGGACTCCCCTTGCACCAAGGCTACTGTGCCTCTGTGTACAGGAGAGCTAGACAGTGCAATGAATTCCAGAAAGCTAGTTCTCTAGATGCTCCTAGTTCCAGGGTCTTTCAAACATTTCTGCTCTGCTTTCTGCTTCCAACTTTCCTTATCAATCTGACTGAAAGCAGCTAGCATGACCTATGCCACAGCCTGAATACTGGGCTGCCTTGAGATTTCCTCCATCAGAACAGGAGTCAGCCATTTTAACATTGAACCTCACTCAAAATCTTAGGACATCTGAGAAATGTAAACAATTTTTTTCAAAAGAATGTAATATAGACAGCCCCTAATCCAATTTTCCCTGTAATTTCCTACAACTTCCTTAGCCTAATTTTAGTAATTGCTTTCCTATCGTCATTGTGTTCTTCTGAGCTTCAAGAATCGCCTGACAGTCTGTGTTCACAGCATTTCAAAGCATCTCTCATACAATCTCCAAAATCCTCTTGCAAACTAGTTCCAGAGGACTCTGAACCATATGGTCAGGTACACAGAAAACATAATTTTCAATGTGTATGTTATAGTTTACTTTATCAATGTACCATTCCTTATTTTATCACCACTCCTTTTGAATTAACATTTTTACTCTAATACATATGTGTATGTATATATATATATACACATATATATACACACACATATACACATATATATGTATATATACATACTTTTTTAACTTCTCCATGAAAAATTCTTAGAACTATCATTTCCAGAATAAAGTTATTAATCATTTTTTTATTCAGTAAATTTTATTGGTACATTATATACACAGCTCACAATCACACAAAACATTGGTTATTAATCATTTTTATACTCTAAATTCATATTAAGAAGAGACTTTCCAATGTTTGTACATTTACTCTTGGCAACCATGTATCTTATTTTCTTTAATACCAAAACCATTTTTTTTAAGTTTTTGTTTCTTTAATAGGATGAATAGTACTTCATATGTCATTCATCTGTATTTCATGTCTGCGTTTTAGTTTTATGCCAGTATTTCAATTGCAAAATTATGAGCTCATTTATTTTAAAGATATTTGTACTTTATTTTTACATGCAGAAGTTGTAAAATTCTTTTTTTTTTTTTTTTTTTTTTTTTGAGACAGGGTCTCACTTTGTAATTCAGGCTGGCCCTGAGCTCACTGTGTAGCCCAGGCAAGCCTGGAACTCAGCAACCCTCCTGTCTCTGCCTCCCGAGTGCTGGGATTATAGGTGCGAGTCACCACGCCCGCATTTTGGTATGTGGTACTGATTGCTGGTGGGTGTGAGTCACCACGCCCAGTATTATTGTATGTGGTTACTGGGGATTGAACCAGGGACCTTGCACTGCTAGGCAGGTGCTAGAACCTCTGAACTAAATCTCCGGCCCAGTTTTGAAACTCTTATATGGCAAATTTCTTTCATCGATTTTAAGCTTTAAAGGGTCCCTGTGTTGAGAAGAATCTCCAACATAATGAATGCTCAATATTTTATAAGTGAATTGATGAAATATTGGAACTCATCTAACAAATAATAGCCTCACTATTTTCCCATCCACGCAGTCAGTTCTTCTAGTCTTCTGAGTAGGGCCTGGACTACAGGAGAAATTGGGGACAAGTACTGAATTTCAGTGTCTGGGAACTTCTACAGCACAGCGTCTCGCTGGCGGGGAGCCTAACAAAGCCTGCGGGACTGCGCTCGTGCGCATGCGCCGTCCCAGGGGCAGCGTCTTCCACCTCACACGTCGGTGTTTCACATAGGCGCACCGTGTCCTTTCAAGCGATGCCTTGTTTGAATAAGCACCTAAAACCCACTTCCACCTCAACTCCGTTTCTCCTTGTCCTCTTCTGTCCTCTTCTTCCCTCTTCATCCCGACCACACAGGCACAGTCAGGAAGAGCAACTGGAGCTCAGTGGCGAGACACACGAAGGAAAAAACTTCTGTTCCGAGCTGGAGCACGAAGCCGTCGCGATGCGGTGCAGGACACCCCGCCCCCAGGCGAGCAGCCCGGCGCACCGAGGCCCGGAGACCCCGGAGACGGAGATCTCGGCTCGGCCGCGGCTGCTCTCCCGCTGCCGGCGCACCCGTCTCCAAGGGGCTTATTCCCCACCCCCGTTTTCCTTCTGGGTACATTGATTCCACTCGCCTGACACGTCCTGGTCACCTTCGCTGTGCCTGGAAATGTATATGATTCGGGACAAATGTTGCCTCCTCTGGGACGCTGTCCTGGATCCATCTGTATTAAACCAGATCTTTATCCTCTTCGTCATATCGCAGCACGGATATTCACTTTAAAACTTCTGAAATAGTATTTTACTTCTTTTTCAACTTTTAATTCTGCTATAGTAATTATTCTTTTACAGGGAGCTGCAAAGATGGTACTGAGGACTCCTCAGAACCCTCCATCCCATCTTCCCCAATAATTATATACAAGGCAGCTACAGTAGAATATGAGAACAGGGGAGTGAGCCAGACACAGAGGTGTAAGCTCACCACCAAGAAGGCTGAGGCAAGAGGATCCCAATGAATTCAAGGCTAGCCTGGACCGTGTGCCGAGATCCTGTCTCAAAAGTGAGAATCAAGGCCCGGAGGGTTAGCTCAGTGGTTCCGGCATCTGCCTCGCAAGCGCAAGGTCCTGAGTTCGATCCCCGGTGTCCACATACAATGCTGGGCGTGGAAACTCATGCCCACCGGCCATCAATACCACATCCCACAGTGCCGGGCGTGCTGGCTCACGCCTGTCATCCCAGCACTCGGGAGGCAGAGACAGGAGGATTGCTGAGTTCCAGGGTTGCCTGGGCTACATAGTGAGCTCAGGGCCAGCCTGAACTACAAAGCGAGACCTTGTCTCAAAAAAATAAACATAAAAAATAAAAAAAGTGAGAATCAAGGTGTGTCGTGTACAGGCACACATTCTCAGTGTGGAATGTGACCACCATGTGTGTATAAAATGTACCAATAAATCAATTAAAAATAAAACAAAAAACAAAACCACAAGCCCAGGATGGCGACCCTGACGCTGCATGTGTTCGGCGCTGTGCTGTTTCATCCCGTGTGTAGAGCCGCGCATCCGCCACGGGGTCGAGTCCCACCGGGCCCTCATCACACGTGCTCCTCACGGCGCTGCCACAGTCCCCCCAGCGCCCACGCCCGCCCTCCCTGCATTCCAGTCTCACATTTTAAGAACGTTATATATGCGCAATTACATAGCAAGCTAAGATAGGCTTTTTTTTTTTTTTTGAGACAGGGTCTCACTTTGTAGTTCAGGCTGGCCCTGAGCTCACTATGGAGCCCAGGCAAGCCTCGAACTCAGCGATCCTCCTGTCTCTGCCTCCCATGTGCTGGCATTACATGTGTGAGCCACCACGCCCGGCAAAGATAGGCTATTTTTTACTTAGCATTATGCCCTCGGAATGTCATTAGTTAGCGATAATGTCAGTTGTTTTCTTTTTCATTTTGCTTCATCTTTTTGTCTCTATTCTTCTTTCTTTTTACTGTGTTCATGGGTTACTTGAACATTTTCTTCACTTCAATTTTGATTTACTTGTAATGTTTCTATGTCCCTTTTAGACAGCATTTCTAGTGGTTAAGGAATTATATCTTGTCGCAGTGAAATTTTACAATTTGCAGGGCTGTATATAACTCGTTCCACCCTCCGCATTCCTTGATATGCTCCAGTTTAATATGGTTGTCCTAAAACTTTCCTCAGCATCAGACAATGTTGTTATTTTTGCTTAAACCAACAAATATAATTTTTTTTAAAAACTACAAGATCTATTTATTTACCCAGTTTTATTCTATTGTTCCTTATTCCTTCCTGATAGTCCAGTATTTTAAATCACTTCCCTTCTGTTGACAGAATTTCACTCAGCCATTACTTCATGGTGGATTTGCAGAAACTTTCTTTTCATTTTTCTTCACATGAAAATGTTTCCATTTCTCCTCATTCCTCCAAGTCATTTTCCCTGGCTAAGGAATTCTGGGTTGTTGGCTCTTTAAGTTTTGAAAAGCAGCATGCTGCTGCTTCCTTCTGGTTCCCTTATTTCTGATAAGAAACCTGTCATTCAATTATTTTCCTCTATAAATCACCCATTATTTTTTTCTGACTTATTTTGAGAGTTTTGTTTTCACCAGTTTGATTATGTTACATTTATGGGATTCTTTGAGTGGGTGGAATTTTCTTAGCTTCTTAAATCTATAGGTTTAGCTCTTTTGCCAAATTTGGGATATTTTCAGCCATTCTTCCCTTGAATACTTTTTTAGGACATTCCATTTCTCTTGTCTTTCTTAAACTTGGATAACAGAAAGGTTACATCTTTTACCTGGTTCCACAGGTCCCTGAGATTTTACTTATTTTTTTAGTGCTTTTTCTGTGTTGTGTGGATTGGACTGTTCACATTCTACTCAGGATTATGATTCACTGCTCTCTTGTCTCCACGTTGATTCTGAGCCTGGCTTTGGCTTTCCCTTGGGGTTTCTAGTTTAGTTACGACTTTTCCATTTAGATATTCCTCAGGTCCTCATCTTCTTTACCTGGGACTTTCTGCTTTCCAATTTTTAATTCCTTGTTAAAATTTTTACGCTGGCCACTAAAATCCTTGTGAGACAATTCCAACATGCAGGTCATCTCTGCATTGGCACCTGGCGGCTTATTCAAGTTGAGATTTTCCTTGATCTTGGATATCGATGACATCTTGTTGGAAGCTTAGGCCAGGTGGTCACTGTGTTTTAATACTGTGGCTCTGTATTAAAACTTCTATTTTAGAAGGGCTCTTGTGCAATCACACAGCAAGGAAAGGTGCCTGGTCCCTCTCAGCGCTTCATGGGGACCCAAGGGCGGGCCATCCTCTGTCCTTCCTTGACCTCAGAGGGGGATGACAGTGGCTCGTTATACTGCTTCCCACAGGGCTCCCCTGACACCAGGCGACAAGAGTCCTCGTCACTGCCAGATGATAGCAAAAGCCCCTTAACCTGTGACACTGCTCTAGGGGGATGGGTGAGGTGTGGCTTGCAGCACTCAGCCAGGAGAGAGGCCCCAGCTTCCCACTCAGCCTTCCAGACCGCTTTGGGGAGCTGTTGGCTCAGCAGAACAGCAACCGTCTACACCAATGCTCTGCCTTGGTGGGCTGCGCCTTGCCTGATCTTCGGCCACAGAGAGCAGGCCCTGGCCCTAGTGTGATGTGTCTGTGCCCCTTGATGTCCTGGCTTCTGAGTGCCCAGCCCAGAAGGTGGAGGGAGAGCACAGGGAACTCACCGCCATGCTGTTTCTGGATCCCGCAGCCCAGAGCTCATCTAACTTCATGGCTTTCCCTCGGAGTGTTCTTAACGTTTGTTTCTAGTGCGGGGATCTCAGCTACGCTTAGGAGGAAGAGCAGATGGATCAGTTTCATCTTTCTGGAATGAACATCTCGGTTCCTTATTTTAATGATGCTGAGCTCACCTAGATTTGAAAGCCCTGATGACAAGGAAAACACCTGAGACCAAAGCACGCACATTGGGTTGACTTTTTTTTAAGTTATTATTTCATCAGTCCCCATCATGTGAGGTCTACATGACTAAATCCCTTCTTTATGCCTAAGTGACTTGGTTAAGACCCTAAGCTTAGTGGCAGTGCTGGGATGTGAGTTCAGGCTGCCTTGCAGTACACACTCCAATAAAAATGTGAATTGTTAAGCTACAAAAATATCGAAGGTCAACTGAGCATTCAGCTTCAGGACAAAGACCAGCAAGATATTCTTGTCCTTAAGAAGCTCACTGTGGAATTAATAAAAGATAATTTTAATCTATGCTTATTGCAGAGGGAGCTGTTTTCATGTCTACGTTCAGTTTCTTAAAACATTTTAAAGAATTTCTATAGAAGATCTCAGTTTACATAGACATCAGTTTGTAAGAGTGATGATTAGATGGGTTTCTATGAATCAAGTATTTCTTCAGTTTTCTTTTAGAAATTTTTATTTTTATTTTTAGGTACTGGGGATCGAACTCCAGACCTTGCACTTGCAAGGCAGGTGTCAAAACCACTGAACTAAATCCTCGGCTCCTTTAGAAAATTTTTAAACACATGGAAAAGTAGAGAAAATAACATAACGATCCTACATGCCCTGACCTCCAAGTGAATCATCAAAGTTCATCTTACTTCTGTCCTTCCATCTCATTCACACATGTGCCACACACACACACACACAGACACAGTTTTGAAACAAATCCTAGATATCTTCATATTCCGTTTGCAAGTATTTCTCTATCTCTTTTTGTAAAAGTAATTTTTTACAATTGCTTTCCTGTAAGTTGAGGACTTTAAATTTTTTCAATATTCTTAAATACTTATCCCTCATATTTATATAATCATCTTACATATTTACTAATTCTGAGTTTGTTTCATACATATCTAATGATTGAAATATTTAAGTTTTTAAGTCTGTAACTGCCCCTTCAACTCTGATTTTTTTCTTGCAATGCTGCGTTTAAAAGAATAATCTGTCCATCACCTCTCCATAGTATCTTTAGAAACTGTCTTCCTCTGTCCTACCTGAATCAATGGTGATGTCTAGAGATTTGATCAGTTTCAAGTGGAATGCTTTACAAGACAATTCTGCTACCTGAATTTTAAGTAGAAATGACAACGTAAGCGCTTGGTTCTTTCCCTTTATCAGTTTCAGAATTATGAATTAGATTCCCAGCATAATTGAAGTGTGAGCCGCAAGTCCTTCAGGAATTTGGGAGTTTTTCCAGTACAGAGTATTGAACTCACAGCCTTCACAGCCTTTTAAAAAAAATTTAATAAAGATCTTCCTAAGTTGTTAAGACTGGGCTTGAACTTGCAATCTTCCTGGGTCAGACTCCCATAGTTACAGGATTATAGACATATGCCACCATGCCTGGTTTATTTGTAATATTTGAGTATCAGATGAACTTGTCATTTAATTTGTAAAAGAAAATGTGTTATGGTTTTATATTAACACTTTCAATCCAATCCAGGGTTACATCTGCATGTCCTTTCCATCATTCTGAAATCATGCTTCATACTCATTATTTATCTCACATCACATCCACAAAAATCTCAGATGACAACACTTTACTCAGTGTCAACTTTGGCTAGTTTATGATTGCCGACAGTGTAGGATTTGGAGAAGGGCAGGCCAGGACGTTCGTTTTGTTGTGGTGCTAGAGACTGAATCCAGGGCCCACCTCTTTCTCTCCTTTGAGACAGTCTCACTAAGCTGTGAGGCTGCCCAGGCTGGACTCAGACTTGCAGCCCTCCTGCCTCAGCCTCTCAGAGTGCTGGAATTAAAGGCACACACCCCTGCACTCGCTCTATTAGTGGCTTTTAAAGTCACTTGAAAGAATGTATAGTAAATACACGTGATTTATTTTACCTGAGATTTGGGGACTCACTTTTGTACTTAATTTTAATGTATAATTGCATACAAGTCTAATGATTTTCTAATAAAAGGCATATTTAGAGAAATTTAGTTTTGATAACTGTCTCACATACTTCTTTTCCTCCTTATAAGTAACCTTTAAAAAAAGTATAAGGTTTGTCTTCCATTTGGAAAAAAATAGATCTGTAGTCATTGTTTACTTATATACATTTTTATCTCCCTCATGTTTCCATTTAATGTATTAGCTACAGTAAATGCAAAGGTGTTCCTCAACGTTTTTTCCAGGTGCATAGTACTCTACTGTGGGTGGACTGTATTCACCCAGAGCAACAATATCCCTGTTTCCTGGACCTGGGGACTATACTGTTTTCCTTCCCAATTCTTGTTGTTTTGAACAAAGAACTGGGAAGAAAACCAGGTAATGAGGTGTTTTACATTTTAAAGATAAAAATAGGGAGAAAAAACTGCTCTACAAAAATTGCTCTGCGGTATGAGAAAAGAAAGCAGGCCACAAAGCCAGAGGCTACAGTCTTTCATGGCCCCGTTCCAGTGTCAGATGGAGGCTGTCCTATCCAGACCCTGCTTGCGTGTTCTGACTGGTGTCAGCTCAAAACTAGGAAGGTGGTGTGCACGTGAGCTTCAAATGTGTGTTCCAGACAGGTCATCATGGCTTGCAGACCTGCTTTACCACGCCCTAACCTCCTGTGTGAGCCCTGCGCACATAATCTTTTTGTTTATATTTTGCTAGTGTAGTTTTGAGCTGTGTTACTGCTTCAAAAGAAAATTCATATGTAAATTTTCTAAACACCTGTACTGCCCAAGTACCTTCCGTTGGCATTATAATAATTTGCATACCTATCAGAAATATACAAAATTGCTCATTTCCCCACAGTATCACCAAATTCTTTTAAACACTTGGATTTTACTTAATTTGATGAGTGAGATATTATATCTCAATATGGTTTTAATTTACATGTCTTTTAATAGTGAGTTTAAGCATATTTTTCACTTGACTAAAATCTATTTACAGTTCTTGTTCTGGAATTGGGTATTAATAATGTTTTGTTTTTCTGACAGGTCGTTGGCTTCTCAAATAGTTGTGTTTTTAAAGCTTCTCATAGAGCAGAGATAATAACCTTTTCCTGTGAAACAAGCTGCAGAATTCTTATCGCCACAAAATAAAGAATATCTACTGCATTAGATCTTTTATATTAAATGTAAAAAACTCTAAATTATACTCACTTTTTAAAGGTAAGTATCTTATATGGCCACTATTACAAAATCAACCAACAATAAATGCTGGCGAGGCTGTGGGGAAAAAGGAACCCTTCTCCACTCTTGGTGGGATTGCAGACTTGTGCAACCATTGTGGAGATCTGTGTGGAGATTTCTCAGAAAACTAGGACTAGGGGTCCCATTTGACCCTGCTATCCCCCTGCTAGGAATATACCCAAGAGAATTTTAAAAATCACATTGGAAAGACAGACGTACACCCTTGTTCATAGCAGCTCAGTTTGTGATAGCTCAGTCTTGGAAACAACCCAAATGCCCACCAACTGGAGACTGGATAAAGAAGATGTGGTTTTTTAATAAAATGGAGTATTACTCTGCCATAAAGAATGACAAGATTGATTCATTTACGTGCAAATGGATACACCTGGAGGACACACTAATGAGTGAAATCAACAGATCACAGATAGGCAAATACCGGATCTTCTCATTGATATGAGCACCCAAAGATGCAAATGAGCTCTAGAAAGTAAGATGGTCTTTGTAGAATGGGAAATTTCCAAGGGAAATTTGGTGTGGGGATGTAATGAGGGGAAGGAATAAATATGATTCGGAAAAAAATAAAAGAGCATGTATATAGGGGGTGGGGAGGTGTGGGGAGGTGGGGATATGGGTAAAAATGACAATTGACTTGTGTCATATTGGTACAAATGCCCCAATGTTACGTGTGATTGTGAGATGTATGTAAATTGTACCAATAAAGAATTCATTTAAGGGCTGGAGGGTTA
>PVIC010023789.1:0-26522 GCA_004025085.1 Thryonomys swinderianus
TATAGAAAGACTGAGCCTTATACCTACGAGCTCTCTGAACAAAGGTTTTACACACGAGCAGAGGTGGCAGAGGCCTGGCTGCCCACACTATGCCCACACGCGAGAACTCTGGCCCCTCCGAGGATGCGCTGAAAATAAGAACCACCTCTTCTGTAGGGGAAATTGACCAAAGTATGGGCCGTGGACCCCGCTAAGGTGGGGCTATGATCCTTGTGATCTGAGGTGACTCAGGCCTCGTAGGGACCCAGAAGAGCTTTGTCTCGGGACCTGACTGTGCAGCTGAGACAGAAACTCCCTTAGTGGCCTCCAGACCACGTCCTGCACAAAGCCGTCTTCAGTTCAGCTTCTGTACCCTTGGCTCTCTGTCTGTCCTCCCACCTCCTCTCTCTTTCTCTCTCTCTTCTCCTCTCTCAATTGCTTCTTTTTATAAACCATAAAAACTAGAAGGATCTTTAAAATAAACGTTGCAACAATTAACTCAGGTTTCATGGTCTCTCTTATTAATTCAAACGGGAAGAGAGTAAGGTATTTTATAATCCTTCAATAGAACTATACTTTGTTGATAAGACACACACATACACACACACACACACACACACACACACCCCTAGGATGCTGTTAGGTCCCAAAGCAAACAATTTCTCCTTCACTGATGCCAGGGAAAAGAAGAGGAAGTTAGAGAGGCAGGAGAAGCTGCCCACCAGCCTCAAGCTGAAGGACATGCCCCTGCCTCGCCTTCCCTGAGCTCCCTCCTCCCCACCATGAGGACTTCATCTCTCCCAGAGTGAACTTTTCAGGAGATTAAAATTGTTGCCTTAATTGTTCCCAACTACCCACAGCCTACCATGTGTCCGATCCACTTCTATTTCCCCGTCCCGCCCTCTGTGTCTCACAGGTCAGTCGTTAGGATGGCCACGCTCGGGACACCAAAGTCCTCAAGGTTACTCGGCACCAGCCTCTCCTCTGAAGGAAAACCCACTCTTCTGGCCTTTTTCTTTTATACTCAGCTAATAAATTCTTCTTTTTTCTTGTTGTGAGTACATAATGATAATCACCTTCATAGCGAGGAGTTGGTGCATGGAAATGACGCATCTTGATACTTTTCAGCCCTTCCCTCCCATCTCTCCTCGTTCCTTCCATCTCTTGGTCTCCTTCCCATTTGCAAAAGCTCTATTTCCGTATGTTCTTTCTTTCAATTCTTTTATTTCAGCCCTTTCCCTCCCTTCCCTTCCCTCCATTTATTGATCCTCTTTCCATCTGAAAAAATCTCTCTACTTCCCATTATCTATCTTTTATTTTGCTCTTTATTTACACCTTGGCTTCCTCATGTAAGACACACCATGCGATGCTTGAGTGTGTGATTTACTCCACTTAGTGTCACAGTCTCAAGGCGCACCCACGTGACTCAGGTGACCTTCTTGGTGGCGGAGTAGTGCTCCACTGTGTGTCAGTGCCACGTCCTCTTCATCCATCGTCAGCCAGTGCACATATAGGCCAGTCCGAGACTACCAGTATGAACTGTGCTGCTATAAACACGGGTGTGCGTGGGTCCCCCGTGGATCTTTGGCCCTTTTCTTATGCGGGCTGTCAGACTTAGCCTACACCCGAGTGCAGCCCTGGCTCGCCTTGAGAGGGGTCGGGGCTCCGAGCGGAACTGAGAAGTGAATGCCGTGAACTCTTTACCAAAAGTCACCCTGGGCAAGATCAGGATGTGGCAGCTGCCTCAGCTGTGCCACAGCCTCCAGATGTGCTGCGGGAGGCGGATGAGCTCACTGACATCCGCCCCCGGGACGGGGCCCTGCCAGGCCCGTCAGCACCAGACGCACAGCTGCCTAACCCCTTCTGTCAGATTCATGACCTTCTTCATTTGATGAGGAACCAAAGGCAAGATGATAACGCAAGATAATAACTCCAAAGCAAGATCATGACTTATTTGAAATGATTCCCTTTGAAATCATCTTGCATTTTCCATCTTAGCTATAATTTGGCTAATTGCTTAATAATTCTGTTTAAATGTCACCATTTCTACAAACATCAATTCATTAGATGTACTTCTGGCTGAAAATCCCTTTGCTTCCCTGAGTACCCTCGTCTCTGTCTCCCTGTCGTACCTTGTCCTGAGCAGCGTCCTAACGACATAAACAGCCTCCCTTCGAAGAGGCGGGAGCAGCAGATCAGGGCGGCTCTGTGTCCCGGAGCCCAGCAGAGGAATCTCCGTCCTTGAGACGGTGCCGGTGATGGAAGATGTGAGGCTGCGTCTTGAGACAGCCGGCTTCCCTGCCAGGCAAGCGAAGCTGCAATCTCTGGGGCCTTAACCCTCCCGGCGGGCGGGGCAGGCTGCGGGCAACACAGTGAGAGGCTGCTGAGGAGAAAAGCTGAGCTGGGGGCTGGGGCCTCACCATGTGAGACACGCCCAGGGCAAACCTTGCTCCAGGGAGGGTCTCCTCAGTGCGGACCCTGTGAGCACCGATGTCCCCACCCGAGACAGTGCCCTTGCTCCGAGCTAGCCTCGCGGCCATGTCTGTTCAGAGGCAGACACTCCCTGCCTGCCTGGGCCGCCTGTCCCCCTCCTCCTCGCAAAGGGGACTTGTCTGACTCTGACATCTTCATCTCCGGTTCCCTTGTAAGGCCTGTCTGCTGAAATCCTCCATGGTTGACCTTCCTCTTTCATTTGAGACAAGATTTCTGGCACTGAACATTCAATAATCAGGTTCCCTCTCCAAATGTTCATGTCCTGAAAAGAGCCAACACAAGTGTTCGTGACATTTAAAAAGTGACAAAAATATGAGGAAATTTAGAGGAAGAGGCCTGTCTCATACCCTGAAAGTTCCCATAATTCCCTAGGAGGCAGTTATGGTAGCACAGCCTGTAATCCCAGGGAGGTTAAGTCAGGAGGATAGAAAGTTTGGGCCTAGCCTGGGCAAACTGGGGACTTAGGGAAACTGTCTCAAAATAATTTTTTTTTACAAATCTGACCTAGGTTACGATCAAAAGACAGAAGCACCAGGTGTGGTGGCACACACTTGTAATCCCAACACTCAGGAGACTAAGGCAGGAGGATAACCACAAGTTTGAGGCCAGCCAGAGCTACACACCAATTCCCTGCCTCAAAAAAAAAAAAAAGGTTTTTTTAAATAAAGACAAAAGCAAGAAGAAGCCAATGAGAAGTAGAAAATGAGAGGCTGTAGGATTAGAATTAGACAAGGGGTTTGGTTTTTCTTTGTGGTACCAGTGTTCAAACTCAGGACCTTGCTCTAGCAGGCTTGGTGCTACTGAGCTACATCCCTGGCCCTAGAGAAGAGTTACTTTTTTTTTTTTTTTGAGACAGGGTCTCACTTTGTAGTTCAGGCTGGCTCTGAGTTCACTATGTAGCCCAGGCAAGCCTCGAACTCAGCAATCCTCCCGTCTCTGCCTCCCGAGTGCTGGGATGACAGGCGTGAGCCACCACGCCCGGCAGAAGAGTTCCTTTTAAAAAAGGAAACTGGGAGCCAAGGATTTAGCTCAAGTGGTGCCGCACCTGCCTTGGAAGCACAGGGCCTGATTTGATCCCTAGTACCTAAAAAAAAAAAAATAAGAAAAAGAAATTGGGTGTTCACGGAAGAAGAGACAACTGACTACCCAAGTATTTCTAGCTTTGTCATTGAGATCATGCAACACCTCAGCATTCAAATAAGACCCAGCACAATAAGCCCAACTATGTGTGCAAATCCATCACCAGGATGCAGTAAAGAACTGAGCAGAGTCTGGTGGGGCCCAGCACTCTGGGATGCAAGCCAGAGGCCAGCCCGGGCAGCAGTGCCTTAGAGACCCTGAGTCTCTAAGAGTCTCAAAATTTAAGCATTTTCAAAACAAAATGGGGGGGGGGTGCTCAGTGCAAAGGTGCTAGGCTCAACCCCCAGTACCACCAAAAAAATAAAAATAAAAAGCAGCTACTAGGCCTCTGGCCCTCGCCCACATCACCCTAGGGCATTTCGCTCCGCGTTCCTCTCGGCTCAGCCTCACCTTTCTTCTTGTGGGACCACAATCGCCTGCCACGTCAGGGCCAAGTTGTTTGAAGGGTTCTGGAAAGCACAGAGCGAGAAGGCCGTCCTCCCGAGACTCGACAGGCCGGCTGTTCCCTGCCGGCCCCATCTGCGGACTGGCTCCTTCCCAAAGGCTCAGTGAGCCTCCGGCTTGAGGTCACCCCCAGGCGGTGCCCGAGGGTATGGCAGAGCCCCGCTCCCCACAGTGTGGCGGGGCACTGGGGCCCCAGGCGATCTGCATGTGTACAGTCCCTGTCCACCTGTCTGCCATCAAATGCTCTTCGGAATTGCTGTCAGATTGCCCGGACCCTGAAATGATGCCCTCCAAGAATTACAGTTCATGGGACTGTCGCTTGATCTGTGCATTTCCAACTTTGCCTTTTTCTCCTGAATCATTATTCTTACTGAGTAGTTAAAGTTCTCTCCGGATCCTTGGCTTTCTATACTTTTTTTTACTCCTCTGGTCTGAGTGATATTGCTTGAAGAAGCCAAGGGTAAAATAACCAAAATGCCAGTAATCATGCCCAACACTTAGTCATGCTCCCCACAGCCTCAGGAGGTAAGTGTTGTTAGCTCTGTTTTACAGAGGAGAAAATGCGGGCACGGAGAGAGAAGACCCTGGTGCAGGGTTGCCAGCCGGCACATGGCGACCCGGTGCGACGCAGCCAGGCCCGGCCGGCTCGACCTGAGCCGGCCCCCTTGCGCCCACAGGTGCGGCGGCGAGAGAGACGTTGTGTAGAACCGGTACCCCAAGTGCGAACTCTGACTCACCTTTAACCCTTTGTTTTTCCCTGCCACACTCTCAGACGATGGAAATGCTTAAGGCCGCCACGGTAGTGTGAGACCACGCCATGTAAGTGCGCGCTGCTCGGCCGGGCCGTGTCTGTGCGCTTCTGCCCCTGCGCCCCGCATGCCTGCCCTCTCCTGGCTCGCTTCTGCTTTCGGCGCTTGGCACATGGGCCGCATGAACCATCTGTTCTCAGCCGCGGATCCTGTGCGCTTGGTCCTGATGTGTATCTGTGCTTCTCTATGCACCACCCCAGCGCAGGGCTGAGTCCGGCACGGGCGGCTGTCTCTCTGGTGCCGCTGAAAGGCGCTGGGGTCCAGGGGCGTTTGGTTACCGCGCTCAATGGTAACCCCACCCCAGGGGCTCGGGAGTGTGGGACCAGGGTGCGGGCCTCTCCGTGGGGCCCGGGCCCTGCACCGCGTGGCTGCGCTGAGAATCCCTCTGGGTGTGGGTGTAAGCGGACTCTTGCTGTCTTTCCATGAGCGGACGCCGTGTGAGCCTCGACCCAGGTAACAGGGGTTCAAACGAGCCCGGAGAGAGGTGGAGACCCCACTTATTCTCTCTGTACGTGTTTTTATGGCGGACACACACAGACGCAGGGGAGACCCCCACATTGTGAAGGAGAAAGGAAAACGGGTGTGAGCCCCCTTGGGCCGGCTGGCCTTCGCTGTACGAACACACACAGCCCTTCTGGTTTCCTAGATTCTGTCCGAACTGCTTTTCCACCCTGAGTGCATGTAATGGGTGATAAAATAGACTCACAGAGTAAGTAACTTGAGGAGGGGAGACCGCAGCTAAGTGCACGCCGGGCAGGCTTGAAACGCGCCGTGGCCTGCCGCGTGGCCTCCCCGCTCCCTGGCCGTGGCCGTGACCACGACCGTCTCGGCCCCCGGCAGCTCGGAGCACGTCCCACCGAGAGCGGGAAACTTGCCCATCAGTTGTCAGGAGGACAAGACGGAACCCTGAAGGGCCCAGGGGAGGCGACCGAGAGCTGCTCGTGGGGTTCCGCAGCAGCAGCGTCGGACAGACAGATCCCTCCCCCCAAACCCTTAATTTACAGAAAATAACTGAGGCCGCCTCACGGGAGACGTGGCGCAGCCCGCCTGAAACACAACCTCCTTCCACCCGAGCGTCCGCTGGGCGTCGTGTCGCTGCCCCTGGCTCCCCAAAAGGCTGACGGCCCCGGGACGGCTTGTCCGGGGTAAAGACACGCGGAGCCCGGGAGATCCACCCCGGGAGGACTGCAGGCGCCCGGCTCTGCCCCTGAAGCCGCAGGCTGAAGTCAACGCGCCCCCTGCGACCATGGCCTTCTCCTTTGTAAACAAATGTCAGGGCAGCTGTACGGAGACCAGGCCGAAGACAGACGGAGCCAAGTCGGGGCAGCCAGGAGGAGAAGCCGGGGCGTGCCTGTCCACCTGAGAACACAGGGAGGGGCCGCGGGAGGCGGGGGCCTGTCGACTCGGGGCCTGCCCGTCTCAGACACACTCATTTCTGTAGTGCGGGGCTGTCAGGCCTGTTTCGACTTCTCCCTTCTCCAGAGCCTACTGATTAGAGATGTAGGTGACCGAAGTTAAATTTTGTTCTTTTCTGTGAATTGCTCACCAAGCTAACAAGGCCATAGAAGTCCCTGAGGCAGTGGGAGAATAATTTGAACGCCAATAAGTCAGGAGCAGGGGCCGTGGTGTGTGACACACACACACACACACACCCCGTTTACACCAAACGATGGAGACGTGGATATTCCGCAGCTGCGCAGCATCGTTGTCACGGAGCTCTCTGTCCAGGGGGAGCCATGACGAGTTTATGGTCCGTCTGTTAGAGGGAGCAAAGAATCCCCACTGGGGTTGGCCTTTTAGCCCACTTGAGCTTTTCCATGTACTGAATCAGGTTTCGTTTAAAATGAACTTCTCCAAAACATCCCACCGCGCCGCAGCAGCCTGACCCTGACCCTGACCCTGACCCTGACCCGACTCCGAGCTGGAGCACCCGGAAAGTGCGTCCTCTCCTCGTCCGTCTCAGGTGCTATCACGCCGGACAAAATACAGACCTGCAAGGAGCTGGGGCCTCTGAAGCATCTCCAGGATAGAATTTCAACAAAGAAGGGGCCCAGGGGCAGCAAATCCGGTGGGGAGTGGGCTGTTTAAGAGACTTAGAGTCGCATTGCTTAAGATGTCGCTTCCAATTGAGAAAGACCAGTAGCCATGTCTTTGGGAGGGACTACTAGAAATCAAGAAAAGAGGCCTTGGGGCTCCTTCTTGGCAACCTCCATTGCCTGGTGCTTCCGGTCCTCCTCCTGCAGCAGCTGCAGCCCTGTTTGAGAGGAAAATGGCCTCCTTGGGTGGCCGTGAAGAAGAGTCGGTCAGCTCACAGAGGTGGCCGGGCAGGCAGGTGCGGAGCGAACGCCTCGCCTTACATCCCCCTTGCCAGCGAGCCCCCTGATCAAGCCAGCCAGCCTGGGCCTGGTGCGCGGGACGTCCCATGTTCAGGCCTCTCCCAAATCAGCGCTGCTCCCTGAAGGTTTGAGGTAATTCTTGTCCTGCTGCGACCTCTAGCGATCAAACTGCAGACTGCAGGTGTCCCAGGAAGACAAGTGCACAATCTTGCGGGAACCACCCGACCACACCCACGCGTGGCCCTGATCTGAGGAGACCTCAGCCTGAAACGCTTCCAGACGAAAGAAAGGGAGCAGCTCTGACCCGAGATCCCTGAAATATCAGCTGCAGGCCTGATGAATGTGCCCTGGAGTCCTTTCAGAGAGGGCTTCTCCGTGGTTGGTCGTAGTGACTAGGATACAGCCTGACTTTGCGCCAAGAGATGTCTGGACAGGAGCTTTGGGAGGTGCAAGCCCTTCTTCGAGTCATTGGAGCAGAGCTGGCAAAAGCTGCCCGCCTGCCTGCCTTCCTTCTTTTCCCTCTTCCCTCCTTCCTTCCTGTCTTCCTCTTTCCCTCCTGTCTTCTGCCTATCATCCTCCGCTTACCCATTTTCCCAGGCTCCATTTCCCACCTTTTATGCTTCTGTGACTTTCACCAGCTCTTTTCCTTCCCCTTCTCTTCTTTCTTCTTGGGTTCCCCACAGCCCTGGAAACCAGACCACACATGCGCGCACACACGCACGCACAAGCACGCACACGTTGGCACGATGCTGACGCCACCTCTGTCCGCCAGGCAGGGATGCCGCCCTCATTCGCTGTAAAACACAATTAAAAGTCCGACCTCCCCTCACCCGGGCAGAGGGACAAAGCAGGGCCGCCAGAAAGAGAAAAGCAGCAGGGGGACCCAGAGAGAAGCTACATGGCGACTGTAAAACGTTGGTGTTAATCGTGCTCTGGGTCCACACTGCGCAGACCAGAATCCCTGACTCTGGAGGAGAAGGACCCGCCGCAGGACAGGAGCCCTGACGCCCTCTGCCCCAGCCTGTCCGACCCCCAGCCCACAGGGCCCCGCGTCCGGGTGTGTCTGAGGGACCGCGGGGGTCGCAGGCCGGGCCTTCGGGAAGCTCGGACTGTCCAGCTTCCCGCTACCTGGGGCGACTTCCCGCCAGCCTCTGTCCCGGAGGTCGGGGCCCCGCGCCCCTCCAGGTGCCGCCCAGTCGTCCCGCCACCCCTGCCCGGGCAGGTCCCGCACAAGCGAGGGAGGCAACGGTAGGTGGATGTCTGCTGTAGCGTCCCGGGCAGGGCACAGTGGTGCCGCCCCGGCCCAGGGCTGGCGAGAGGCCCCGGCTCAGGGACGGCGAGCCGACCTGGCCGCCTGAGAAGGTCGCAGTACCCGGCAGTACCTGCCCCGCGGCGGGGGCCACGTGCTGGACCGGCGGCTGGAGGCAGAGCGTCCCGGGTGCCTTCAGGCCTGAGTGGACGGACAGCGCCGGGCGCCCGGGTCCCCGCGCGGGCCCCCCACTCCTTCGGCCGCCAGCTCAGGCTGCGCCCCAGGGGCCGGCTCAGACCGTGCCGTGTGGGTGGCTCGGTGCTCTAACTCCTGCATGGACCCCAGCCCTGGGCCCTGCGGAGATGAACGGCAAAACCGGGACGGATCATTGACATCTTTGATTTTCATTTGCCTAGAATGACAGTCATGGCTAATTTAAACGCCCATAACAAAATGAGAGGCCACAAGCAAGGCCAAAGGCTTTACATTTCAGTGGTTTCCGTGGCCATTTTTCTGCTTTTGCACCATTTTCATTTGGTACTGTATCTGGTAGCTAACCCTGCTTGGACCCGAGCTCCCTTCACTTGGAAATAATCACATTTGTCCTGCAGGCTTCAAAGTGAAACCCTACTCGTGTAAGGAGAACAGGGCTCCCAGTCTGTGCCGTAGGTAACTTTGTTTTACCTCTTCCCCCAGTGGATAAGGGAAACAAAAAAATAAAAAAATAAAAAAAAATAAAGAAACCCAGAAATAAAACAGAGATACTTTAGGGCCAGAGATTCAGCTCAGTGGTTCCGGCACCTGCCTCGCAAGCACAGTGGTCCTGAGTTTGAACCCAGTAACCACATACAATGCTGGGCGTGGTGACTCGTGGCCCCAGCCATCAGTACCACATACCACAGTGCCGGGCGTGGTGGCTCACACCTGTAATCCACTCGGGAGGCAGAGGCAGGAGGACTGCTGAGTTCGAGGCTTGCCTGGGCTACATAGTGAGCTCAGGGCCAGCCTGAACTACAAAGCAAGACCGTGTCTAAAAAAAAAAAAAAAAATACAGATACTTTATTTAGAACACCGTAGGGGAAGAAAAATAATTCCCCTCTGCCCCTCTGAGCTCTCAGCTGGGGTGGCCACGCCCTGGCCCAACGAAAGACACGCGCAGGGAGAGGGGAGGCTTATTGGCGTGTATTCCTCGTGTGGATGTGGGGGCGCAGCAGCCGTGCCGGGAGGGCCGCAGTCCAGCCTCCTGTCGCACCATCGCGCACTCTGACGAACTTCCCCTGGCGCAGGGCAGGCTGAGGTCCCCGGGAAGTGAACCCACCGCACCGGGGGACCCTGATCAGCCGGACCCATATGCTCGGCCCGGTGTCTGTGCTTCCCAGCATAGCACTAGCGACCAGTCATGTGTCACTGCCCCCCAAAGTCTCGCACCTCAAAAGGCAATTAATAAGCTCGTAGCATCTTTTAAGTTGAGCATCAATAAGGAGAAAAAAGGTAGAATTTAGTGCAGAAAATATCCTTTCCAGAGCACCATTCATCTAAGTAAAACATTTTAGTGGTTTTCAGTCCAACACTTTCTAAATGAGATTTTCTGAAAAGGGGAAGTAAAGCAATTGGGCTCTTCCCTCTGGGTCAAGAAAACTTTATTTATTATAAAGTGATGCCTGCTATGGTTTATAAATTCCCCATAATTACTCTCCATTGACTCATGTTCCCACGAAACACACCCTCTCTGCTCTCTCCTGAGCCTCCGTAAGCTCTTTAGGCAGGTGTGGGAGGCTTAATGCATTTCCTGTGAAATAGTACCATTCTCCTGATCAGCTTATCCTAGCTTTGCAAATTGAAAAAAATTTCATCCCTAGCACCAACAGCCTGTTAAATTGGTTCTGATTAATAACTGAATCTCAGGACCCTTTCCAGACCACATTTACGATGCCCGATTGGTAGGGAGGGGGCGTGGCGTGGAGCAGCTCTGGGCTGTGGCACAGGCTGAGCACCTCGGCTCCTGGTTAAATGTACAGCGTGCAGACGCAGCGAGAGTTTGGCTCCTCAGCAAGCCCGTTCTAGAAACACACGGAAAGAACTCCCCGTGGGCTGACGGGCCCACACTCATCTTTTTTTTTTTCTTTTTGGAGACAGGGTCTCACTTTGTAGTTCAGGCTGGCCCTGAGCTCACTATGGTGCCCAGGCAAGCCGCCGCGAACTCAGCAATCCTCCTGTCTCTGCCTCCCGAGTGCTGGGATTACAAGCGTGAGCCACCACGTCCGGCATCCACACTCATCTTCTAATGCTGGCCTAGACGCATCCTCTTCTCGTTCTCAGAGTGTGGCTGCCGGTCGCTTTCTTAGGCTCACCCTGCGCTCTCCTAGACTTTGATTTATGACGGCGCCGGCAAATGTTTCTTCCTTGAATCCTGACGGACATTCCTGCAGTGGGAGGCTGAGCTCCAGAGAGGCTCCCAGCTTCACAACCTACGAGAATGGCCCCTCTGGAGGTTTTTCAGACTGACAAGGGTCCAAGTAATTCCAGAGCTTTCCAGCAAAGCCTATAAGTGTACCCATGCTTGTACGGCACCAGAACTTGGCTGGGCCATAATCCCAGCCCTGGGACTGGAGGTCATGTTGGTCCCATTATGCTTTCACTCGTGTGAGGAATAAAAAAGTAAAGGAACAAAAAGAGTCTTAGGTTAAGTGTCCATCACACTTTAAGGCAACACCCTAGAATTTCTCAGAGAGGGGCTTGAGATTCTGAGGTGCCTGGACCTTCTGAGGTGTTGGTTTAAATTCTGGTGCCTGAACCCTGCCCAGCTCTACTGATTCTGATTCTTTGGGAATTTTTTAATTAGCCATGGGCCTTTTATGCAGCACAACTTGAGAACTTCCAACCTGCAGACACTGTCGTTAATTTCACTGAGTTATTGTATTTGCAAAGCCTAAAGACCCAAATATTCTTTTGCACATGTGAGAATCTTTAAATCATTTACTGAGCGAGACTAGTGTGTCTAGTAATTCCCCAGAAGCATTTCTTTTCTGAGGGCCCGGATTGAGGGTGCTCTCCGACCTGGGTCCTGCACTGGGGTCTGGAAAATAATCCTCAGTGTTTCTCGGGGCGCACTAGCCCCTGAGCTGGGACACCGCGGAGAAATGGCCATGGCAACCGCAGGAAGGTCCGGCCCTCCTGCACCAGTGGGATTCTGCCGCGTGCCAGGGGCTCCCCCGCCAGGCCCCACTCTCCCTCGCGGTAACCTGGGCAGCGGGTGCAGGTGAGGGCGCCGGGCTGAGGGGCTGCTGGCCTGGGAAGCAGTGGGCCGGGGGCTCCCTCCCAGCAGCCCGCACCCAGGACGCTGTCACTTTCCCAAAAATGTCACAGTCGTTTTCATTTCTCTAATTAGGCCATGCTGTCAGATTCAAAGATTCCGGCATGTCACGAAGCCTCCCAATTCCTATTTCTAGTAGCAACTCACTCTATGTTGAACCCACAAAGCAAAGAACACACGTCAGGCCTGTTCTAGGCTCTAGGGACCCAAGATAAGCAACGTGGGCCTGTGGAAGCTTCCAGTGACTAAGACCTTCAGTCACAGAGTCCAAGAGGAGAACTCAGAACTCTCGGCCTGCTGACCCATCTGCAGCTTCAGCGGCCTGACCTGCCTTCCACAAAACTCCCCAAGAAAATTAATTTCCAATCTGCTATCTCACTGTGATGACAGAATGGCTCTCTGCCAGCCTGCAGTTGGATTCCCCTTCCCACCTCCCCATCGGGGACCAGACTCAGGATCTCGCTGTCTCAGGTCATTCACCAGGAACAGAAAAGGACGTGTCCCCCACCATGCCACCGAAGCAGCACGCTGGGGGTGCCTCCCCCGAGTAACCGGTGCAGGGGATAAGTAAGAATTTCAGGGACTGGAGAACAGGTAACAAAATTCCATGTCCCAAAGAAGGCATGATGATCTTTATATAAAATTTAAGAAAATCTAACAGTAAACTACGAGGATTAATAAGATGTTTCCATAATATTTATTGAGCACAGTATCAATACGTAGAAATTAATAGTGTGCTTTCCACAGGCAGCAAATTTTTTTTTTTTTTGAGACAGGGTCTTGCTTTGTAGTTCAGGCTGGCCCTGAGCTCACTATGTAGCCCAGGCAAGCCTCGAACTCAGCAATCCTCCTGCCTCTGCCTCCTGAGTGCTCGGATGACAGGCGTGAGCCACCACACCCGGCGGCAGCAAATATTTTAAAGATCCTAGTCACAGCAGTAAAAAAAGCTACAAAGTAACTAAATATGGTCTAAATAATTTTAGAAAAAATACTAAACCTACCTGAAGGCCATAAAAAAAGAAACATATGCTCACATGTGGAGTTAGGATCTTAAATATGTCAGTTCTCTCTAAATTATGAGTTTACAGGTACAACTTGATTCCACTCAGAATCTCTATGTAGTTTCTAAGAAACTGACAATCTGGTCTTAAATTGATAAAAAATGAAGGACCAAGAATAGCCAAACACCACACCTGCCTCAAAAGTGCCAAGACCTGAGTTCAATCCCCAGTACCAAGAAAAGAATAGTCAAAACATTTTTGTACTTGATTAGATTGATATAGATCAGGACCCCAAAACACATCTTTAGAGCTATCTGGTAGATGCATAAATGAAACTATATATCTTTAAGAGGTGACAGCCAGAGATTTAGCTCAGTGGTTCCACTGCCTGCCTAGCAAGCAAAGGTGCTGAGTTCGATCCCCAGTAACTACATGCAACAGTACTGGGTCTGGTGACTCATGTCCACCAGCAATCAGTACCACAAACCACATTACTGGGCATGGTGGCTCACAGCTATAACCCCAGCACTCGGGAGGCAGAGGCAGAGGCAGAGGGATTGCTGAGTTCGAGGCTTGCCTGGGCTACATAGTGAGCTCAGGGCCAGCCTGAACTACAAAGCGAGACCCTGTCTCACAAAAAAAAAAAATTATATAAATTTGCAGTGCTATATAAGGAACAAAATTTTAAATCTAGCCGGACATGGTGTCTCACACCTGTAATCCCAGAACTCAGGAGGCAGAGGCAGGAGGATCATCATGATTTTGAGGCCTGCCTGGGCTACATGGTAACTTTAAAGCCAACCTGAACTGCCTAATAACCCTTTGTCTCAACAACAACAAAAAAAAGGGGGGCCGGAAGGTTAGCTCAGTGGTTCCGGCGCCTGCCTTGCAAGCGCAAGGTCCTGAGTTCGATCCCCAGTAACCACATATAATGCTGGGCGTGGAGACACGCCCACCAACAATCAACTCCGCATACTACAATGCCAGATGTGGTGGCTCACACCTGTCATCCCAGCACTTGGGAGGCAGAGACAGGATTGCTGAGTTCGCGGTGGCTTGCCTGGGCACCATAGTGAGCTCAGTGCCAGCCTGAACGAGACCATATCTCAAAAAGAAAAAAAAAAAAGATTTGAGTCCATTTACAATAAAGTAATGCATATGTATAATAAAGAATAAATTATGTATAAAGTATGCATATGTATAATCAATATCTATTTGTCTGTATATCATTCATAATTAAACAGAAGATACATATTTGTTTAACAAAAGAAAAAGAGAACATCAGAACCAAGGAATGGCTCAGAATTCAAATACACTAGTCATAAAAATTGCTGTAGTTGCTGGGTCAGCGATTGGATTCTGAGCTTCTTAACATCAGTAGATTACACAGATTTTTTTTTTACACAGTTCTCATTAACAGAAAAGAAGCAATGTATTATTTTCCTCAGGGAGAAATTAATTCTAGAGCAAACATCTTATGTAGGAAAAATCCCTTTCAGCATCCTTCACAATAGGTTTGTTTATTTGCTTGGGTTTTATGTTGTTGTTGTTGTTGTTGTTTGTTTAGTTGGTTTTTGTTTGTTTTGAGACAGCGTCTTCCTATATAGTTCATGCTGGCCATGAATTCACTGTGTAGCCCAGGATGGTCTCATGTTTGCAGCGATCCTCCTGCCTCAGCCTCCCAAGTCCTCAGATTATAGGCATGTACTACACAACCAGCTATTTACTTGTTTTTTTTCAGTACTGGAAATTGAACCTATAAGCCTTCTCACTGAGTTACAAACTTGGCTTTTTTTTCTTTTTTAATCTTGAGACAGGATCTTCTTAAGTCACCAAATTGTCCGAGCTGGGCTTGAACTTGCAATCCTCCTACCTCAGCCTCCTAGAGTGCTGTTGTTATAACCATGCACCACACCGTGCCACTGACAACAATTTTACAACTATTAGAAATATTTTTCCATGGCTATTTCTTGAAACCAGAGACATGGCAGGGAAGGTGATTCTGGGAGAAGCTAAGGTAAGGGCACCAGCTCGGGGCTTCAGGTCTCTAACGGGGAGAGACCTGAAGGAGATCTAAGGAGAAGTGGGGGCGGGGCTTCCTTTGGAGCCCCCTTCCCCAAGCAGCGCTGGTCAGGCGGCCTCGACTGGCGCGGGGCCCGGAGGCTGCCCTCTCCCTCGGGGCCTGCAGGGGGCGCCCACGTCCCGGGAGCTCCTGGGCTGCGGAGGGCGCCGGCCGCGACAGGAGCCGGCACCCACCTGCGGGGCGCGCAGCGGCCTCTCGGTGCTGGACCCCACAGGTGGCCGCCGGCTCCGGCAGGTGACGCCGCAGGGGCTGCTGCTCCGCAGCTTGCAGGGGTTCGCTGCCTGGAACTGTAAGGAATGAAGGCGAAGCGCCTCGGCGAGAGGAAGCGCTCCCCGGCCTCCGATGCGGTCTCCCAAAGATGTCTGGGGACCTGGAGAAACCAGCCCCGCCCCCTCCCGGGAGCCGCACGGGCGCGAGAGCCCGAGAAAGCACGCCAAGGACGCGGCCGCCGGGCCCGGGAGCTGCGCCTGCCCGCGGTGCCTCCGCCCTCGCCCTCGCTCCCGGCCGCGCGGCTCCCCCGCTGCTCGGGCGAGGAGGGGACGTTCCGGCCGCGAGCAGCCCGGTCACAGGCCGCACCTGACCTCCGCCTTCCGGCAGGAGACCAGCCCGGCCCCTGGGCCGCTGACCCCAGGCCCGCCCCGGATGACGACCCGCCTGCTCCGCGACACGGCCGGCCGCACTCAGCTCAGCTCCTGGTAGTCCCCCCGCCCACCCTCTGCGTTCAGAGAAGTTAATAACTTTGACTCCTTTGCATTTACTTAAACCTGTGCCAGGAACTAGGATGTGATCTATTCTGGAGAATGATCCCCGAGCAGCTGAGAAGAACGTTTATTCTGACTTTCTGGGGTGGAATACTCTGTAGGCATCTACTAAGCCCATCTGTTCAAAAGTTTGGTTTAGCTCCAACGGACTTCATAGATGAGCAGGGCGCAGGGCCTGGTGCTGCACGCTTGGGGTCCAAGCACTCGGGGAGGCCAAGGCGGGAGCTGGAGCCCAGGCTGGGCGATTTAGCAAGACTAACTCAAAATAGAAACATAGAAAGGGCTGGGAGTGACTCACAGCAAAAGCCCGGGGTTCATTCCCCAGTACCACAAAAAAAAAAGCCACAGGGGCTCGTGGCGTCAATCGCAGAGCGTAGTTTTGCTGTTCTGCCTGCCCTGGCCTGACCTCCCTCTCCTCAGTGAGCCATGCACAAATGACAGATGGGGCTGGCTGGTGGAGCCACTTTGCTGGGTTGTTTTTGGTTTTTTGGTGTTTTTTTTTGCTTTTTTTTGAGACAGGGTCTCGCTTTGTAGTTCAGGCTGGCCCTGAGCTCACTATGGTGCCCGGACAAGCCGCCGTGAACTCAGCAATCCTCCTGTCTCTGCCTCCCGAGTGCTGGGATGACAGGCGTGAGCCACCGCGTCCGGCATTTGCTGGGTTGTTTTTCTAGGACAGGGCCTTGCTATGACCCAGGCCAGTCTCAAACTTGGGGCGATCCCCCTGCCTCGGCCTCCAGGGTGCTGGGGTTACAAGCAGACGCCGCCACACCAACCCGTGGACATGTTCATTGTCCTTCTCAGGGGTACACCGAGAGGAACTGGCCGGAATTCCCTCTTATTTTTTATTTTACACTGATTACTTGAACTATATAAGTCGATGGAGTTCAGTGACTACAAGTGTACGATGATCAAACCATACCCTTAGTTTTATATTTTTGATTAACATGTCATAATTATATATACTTACAATATGTTCTGATATATTAAAACATGATACAATATATATTTCTGAAATCAGGGTATTTAGCAATTTCAGCTCATCACTCCTCTGTGGCTACACCTTCAAGCTCCTCTTACCTAGCTTTTCATAAGTTGTGTATATAGGTTATTGTGAACTATTCCCACCCACGCTGTGTTCCGGTACCTGTTTTAAGGAGCATCTGCTGACATTGTGGCCACTGACCAATTACAAGTGACAGCACAGTTAAAACCTCTATGTTTAGGGCCGGAGATTTAGCTCAGTGGCTCCGGAGCCTGCCTCACAAGCGCAAGGTCCTGAGTTCGATCGCCAATAACCACATACAATGCTGGGCATGGTGGCTCACACCCACCAGCAGTCAATACCACATACCACAGTGACGGGCATGGTGGTTCACACCTGTCATCCCAGCACTCAGGAGGCAGAGACAGGAGGATTGCTGAGTTCGAGGCTTGCCTGGGCTACATAGTGAGCTCAGAGCCAGCCTGAACTACAAAGCGAGACCCTGTCTCACACACAAAAAAAAAAAGCCTCTGTGTTTAATAGGGTGCCCTGATGCAGCCTAGAGTCAAAGCACTCTGGGAGGCTGAGGCAGGAGGATCACAAATTCAGACCCAGCCTAGGCAACTTAACGATTTAGTGAGACCCTGTCTCCAAAGATAAAAGTGCTGGGGCCGGGAATTTAGCTCAGTGGTTCCAGCACCTGCCTCACAAACCCACAGTCCAGAGTTCAATCCCCAGCACCAAAAAAAAAAAAAGGGGGGGGGTTACCAAAATATAAAAGTGCTGGGGAGGTAGCTCAGTGCAAAGGCCCTGGGTTCAACCCCCAGTGTAAGGAGTGTAGGGGGTTCTGTTTGTTTTAGTGTCGTTTATCGGAGACACACAGGGACAGCTTGTGATGAGGCAGCCGGGGACAGCCACAGAGAGAGCTGGCGTTTGCTGAGTGCCCACGTGGTCTCCGTCATTTCCTCCTCACCTGCCTCGGCCCAGGAGGCGTCACTGTCCTCAGTGCGGGGCTGAGAATGCAGGCGGGAGACATCAGGCCTCCGGGATGGCTGACCCAGGATTCGCACCCACTTCCTGACTCTGCACCCAACCTCCCCCCTCGCTCCCTTTCCCTCCTGGGACATGACATGAACCCGCTAAAACTGGAGTCCGTCGTCAGAGTAGGCTGAGGCGAGCAGCTCTGGAGCCAGAGTCGCTCCGATTTGGGGAGCAGGTCAGACCCTGACAAGGATAAGTGCATCTAGCGGCAGAGCGAAGCCGGCCCATTTCTAAGCTTAGCTTTATTCTTCGGGCCCCGGTATCCTTCTCCCCACAATGCCATCTCCATTGTTCTCCCAGCGTTTATCATCCTCACTCTTTCCTTCTCCAAAGTCCTTTCTGGTCCCCCCAACCCTTCGCTGCTTTCAGTCACACTTAACTTCCACTAGACCCGAGCAGCGCCACCTGCCGGGCGAGCCGGACAAGCACAGCCAGGCTGGTGCGTCGGGCCGGAGGGCCCAAGACCGGACGTCCCTGCCCGCCCTCCGGCCAGAGGCCTCTGCAAACAGCAGCCCCGTCTCCGTCCGCTCCTGGCCGCGCCGCGCACCCCGGACCGGCGGAGCAGGCAGCACCGGCGGCGCAGACTCCGACGGTCCCTCAGGCCCCGCGGCCTCGCTGGGGAGCAGGGGCGTCCGTAGCGCCTCCCGCTTGTTCCTAAAGTGCCCAAAACACCCCCGAGAACAGTCACTGTCCTTCACTCGGCCAGCGAAGATCCGTGCGGCCCCTGCAGACAGCCCCGGCGCCACGAAGCAGCGCTCCACGGGCTGCCCCCAGGGCTCAAGCTCAAACCCAGCCCCACCCCTCGCGCCGTGACCCTGCGAGGTGCTGCAGCCCCGAGCCCGTCCGCGGCACCTCTGACATCCGCCTCGCGGAGCAAGGGCTCCAGGGCAGACAGAGAGGCTCTGCACCGGCAGGCCCTCCGAGCAGGGCGACACAGCGCAGCCGCCGCGCAGTCAGGGTCGCTGTCCCCAGGCAAACCGGAAAGCTCCCCACCCGCAGGGAAGGAAAGGTCCCCGGGCAGCAAGAACTCAGCAGGGCCTGGAGCCCCAGGTGGCGGACAAAAGGAAGTTGAGGCAGTTCCCTCCCCCCACCCTGACTTTGGCCTTGAGAGGGGAAGGTCATCCCAGGGCAGCCGCAGGCAGAGGACTCGGACCTAGGACCCATCAGCCCGGATCTGCCAGAGCGCAGGAACATCCTCCAGAACATCCGAAAGCCACAGAACGAGGGCACCTGATCCTCTCGGCCGCGCAGACACGAGGGAGGAGGGGAGGGGGAGGGAGGGCTTGACACAGTCACGGGAGGGTCAAGGTCAACTCAAGGTGGCGGATCTTTTTTTTTTTTTTTTTTTTGCTTTTTGAGACAGGGTCTCGCGTTGTAGTTCAGGCTGGCCCTGAGCTCACTATGGTGCCCAGGCAAGCCGCTGCGAACTCAGCAATCCTCCCGTCTCTGCCTCCCGAGTGCTGGGATTACAGGCGTGAGCCACCACGCCCGGCATTGTGGTATGCGGTGTTGATTGTTGGTGGGCGTGTCTCCATGCCCAGCATTATATGTGGTTGCCGGGGATCGAACGCAGGTCCTTGCGCTTGCGAGGAGGCGCCGGAACCACTGAGCTAACCTTCCGGCCCAAGGTGGCGGATCTTTAGTGGGCCTGTTTCCCTCCACTCAGACACTCTGCCGGCACATGGCGCGATCCGTTCGTGGTCTGTTCTACATTTTTCATAAGGCTAAGTATGGGGGCGTGTGTGTGTGTGTGTGTGTGTGTGTGTGTGTGTGGTTGTGTCAGGCTTATTTGGTTTTCAATTCAGCTTCCTAAGTGGAAGATGTGTCAAGTAAATATGTTATTAGTAAGATTTTTTTTTTTTTTTTTTTTGCTTTTTGAGACAGGGTCTCGCTTTGTAGTTCAGGCTGGCCCTGAGCTCACTATGGAGCCCAGGCAAGCCTCAAACTCAGCAATCCTCCTGCCTCTGCCTCCTGAGTGCTGGGATGACGGGCTTGAGCCACCAAGCCCAGCATAGTAGATTATTTAAAAAAAAAAAACTGATGGTCCTATTAAGGAAGAAAACAACAGCAACAACAGAGACTCATGTTAATTTTTAGGCTCAGATTCTTAACAACTCACACATTTTTTTTTTCTGTACATTTGCAAAGAGATTTCATGTGCTGGCAGCAAACTGCCTCTTCCAACGTTAAGGAGGGGAAGGTCCGCGGGAAGTCTCGAACAGAGTCCGTCTTGATCGTCCCCTGAGAGATATGGAGGGTTACGGTGCTTTGGGGAGGCGCAGAGGGCGCTGCAGGGGGAGGAGGAGTCGTTCGGCACGCGTGGGGGATCTCCACGGAGGACGGGCCCGGGTCTCCCCGCCCTGGCGTGAGTGACCGGGTGACCCAGACGTGCAGTGGAACTCCCAAGAAATGCCATCTCTGTAGGGCTGGCAGCCGCTCCGGTCTCATTTCTCTAATTCTCTTTATTAGTACAATGTTCTAAGTATTAACTCACTCTGAATATTAAATTAATTTGGACAAATCACAGTTGATGCCAATTAACTACTAGAGAGCATTTCTTCTTAATACTGCAATTGACAATTGCACATAATTGCAACTTTATTTACTGTAATTAATATTTGACTTATCTAAAAAGAAATGGGAGAGATTTTCAAAAAATGCCCTTCTGTGGACAGTGTTTTGGTGCCCAGAAGAAGCCTTGGGGGGGGCGTTTCCTTCACACCCGCAGCAAGCTGAGGTCGGGGGCTCAGCGCACCCCTGTGCCGGGATGCCCATCCCCTCACCGACCCCTCGGCCGCAACAGCACAGCCCAGCCCAGTGGTTCCGACAGAAGATAATTTGCAGGAATCACCCTCTCCGTTAGCACCGACATGTTCGTCTCCCCTACACAGGGCAAGCTTCAGGAGCGAGTGTGAGGCCAAAAAGGGCTCTGCTCTCTTCCACGTCTCCCTGCCCTCCTGGCCGGGCCTCCCGCCCTGGCCACCGCCCCTCACCCTGCCCCAGCCAGCTCCGGCTTGCTCCCCGCAGGGTCCAGCCTCATGTCTGCTGGAGTCCTCCGGAGATTTTCAGTCCTGAGTCCTGCCAGGGCATCTGGGTGGATTAATTCAGAGAAGATGTCACCACGCGGATGGTTGACAGCTCGTTCCCTCATCCGGGTAACACCAGATGATATCACCCCATCTTAACCAAGACCTCCTCAGTCCTCAACATGCATCATGGTGATTAAAACGCCCATTACTACAAGCAGAAATTGCTCAGCCTTCAACAGCCTCTTAAATTCTTTATACAATAAACAAAAACAGAACACACTCACCATAAGAGGCAAGATTGCACTTAGTAAGGTGCTGATTCGATCTTTATTTCAAATATTGAGCACCACTGTGATCAAATGCTAAGTACTGAGATAAAGACATACTTTATATTGCGCCGGAAATTTAGCTCAGTGGTTCCAGTGCCTGCCTAGCAAGTTTAAGGTCCCTGGTTCGATCCCCAGTAACCACGTACAACAATACCGGGCATGGTGACTCACACCCACCGGCAATCAGTGCCACATACCACAGTGCCAGGTATGGTGACATCTCCTCTGAATTAATCCACCCAGATGCCCTGGCAGGACTCAGGACATCCCAGCATTTGGAAGGCAGCGGCAGGAGGATTGCTGAGTTCGAGGCTTGTCTGGGCTACATAGTGAGCTCAGGGCCAGCCTGAAATACAAAGCAAAACCCTGTCTCAGGAAAAAAAAAAAAAAAAAAAAAAAAGACATACTTTATATTTACAAGCCACTAGAGATAGAATGAAGAAGGTCTAAAGTTTGGAGAAAAGAGCTCTCAAAGCGTTTTCTAACCCTGGCCAAGATTATGGCAAGGTAGACTCAGAGGTCTTTACCCAACATGCTAACAGCTCTCTCATCTCCAAGCTTTCTCTCAAAGAACTATTGGAAGGCTCTTGAAAACTTGATATGAATAGTCACATGAAATAATGTTTCTTAAAGGTGTTTCATCTCGATGAAACTTAAACTTTCTCCTGGCAGCCGAGTGCACAGTGGAATTCTGTTTACGAGGAATTCTATTTGTAGCGCGCTAGGGCTCCTGGGAACAGGCTGCTAAAAATAGAAGCAGGCCTGGTAGAGCTCGGGAGCCCGGCAGCTCTTCCTCCCTGTACATCAGGGGAGACCAAGCCAGGTCTCTGACCCACAGGGTGGGAGGGAGGCGCCTGCTGCGGCGCGAGGCCGAGGCTTGGAAACTCGGATTCGTGTGTAGTACGAGGCGGAAGCTGAGGAACACAGCTCTCAAGAGTCTCTGGGAATTGTTCCAATACCAGGCGAAAAATGTGCGTGTTTGAACAGGTGGGAAACGTGGAACTTTAACTGTCTCTCCTGCTCCCCGAGGCGGCACCGCCCGAGGCCTGCAGAGCCCCGACCCTCCGGTGCAGGCCTGCGGCTGCGCAGAGAAGCAGCCTCCCGGGGTGCGAACGGGGTGCACCCCGCTGAAGACGGGGCCGGGAGGAAGCGCAGTGCCTCGGGCGCCTATTCTGGGCTCCTCTCCCCTCCTCTCTCCGGTGCGCGGCCTTCTAAAACCTACTTGGTCTCCGGTAGTCCAGAGTCTTGCGGGCATGGTGGCGCAGGCCCAGAGCACAGCACTTAGGAGGCTGGGGTGGGACCACTGCCGCGAGTTCAAGGCCAGCCTGGGCTATAGCGAGACCTGCCTCAGACAGGTTTTCTTCATTTTGCACCTTGCCAGGCGTGGGCTCCTCGGAAATGACCCGTGAGCCCCACGTTCTGCCCAGACCCTTCTACCTGGGCACTGCCCGTGGCCCTCGCCAGCCAGGCGCTCAGTCTCAGGACTTCCTAGGTCGGATTTTGGGGTGGGGCCTGGGAAGCTGCATTCAGCGAGTTTTTCCAGTGAGTCTCATGCACGATAAAGCCTGAGAATCTCAACTATATTGTTTTTTTTTAATGGAATGTAGTCCAGACTGATTCCAGCCAGCTGTTAGGAGGAAAATTAGCTGATTATCTGATTAAAGCAATTCACACTGAACTGTGAACAAATAAACCCCTTTCGGGAGAATTCAGTCTGACAATTTGCAAGCCTAAATGAATTTCCAATTAGTGGGATGTGTAGGATGGATATTTAAAGAGAAGCTAGCTTCCCTGTGACCAGCTGGGGAAGGAAGCCTGGGCGGCAGCCGCCCCTCCTGCCCGGGCAGCACCTGGCGCTGAGTCTGGGTGCTGACAGGGTCAGGGGGCAACAAGGCAGCCTGGGAAACTGAGGAAAGGAAGGGGCGTGAGAAGAAACCTGCCCAGCATGCCCACCTGCGTGTCAGGCGCCGTCCCTGCCCTGCACCCTGACCAAGACTTGGATTTTACGTGCTGTTGGGGTAACTGTGCTCCGTGGGGGGCGGGGTGGAAGCCCTCTGCCTTCTCTGCTGTTCCCAAAGCATTTCTCCTCCCTCCAAAGGTGGGCTCGGGAAGGGCACGATCGCGGGGCCCCCTTCCCTGCTGCGGCCCCTGGGTGAGTCTCCCCTCTCCTGCTGTGAAGTCCTGGCTCTGTATCTCTGGCGACCCAGAAATGTGTCTCCAGTCCGTCTCCAAATCCCACATCTTTCTGTCTCACACACAGCCTTCTGTTTCCATGCTCGGATATCTCGCTTTTCCCTTAGTAGCACCTCACTTGTCTAAACAGAACAAAACCTTGATAATTGTCCCCTAGGCACCCGTGTGCACACACGCACGCGCGTGCACACGCACGCACACACACGCCCCTGATCCAACCCATGACCAAGTCGCACAGGCTCTGCCTTCAGCATGCACCTGGGAGCCACCCTCTCCTCCTCCGCCCTACCTGCCCATCACGCCCACCGCTCTGGGGTGGCCGCGCTGTCTCCCCACCTCCACTCTTCTGCCCTGGAGCCTCGGGCCAAATTCATCCCTGTGAAACCTTGCCATCAACACCCTCCCCGTTTTTCCACCCTTTAGACTTCTCCTTTGCCTTAAGAAGAGATTCAAAACGCCTTGCCATGGCCGAGAGCTCCATCCGCACTGTGGAGCCAATATTATCCAGACGGCCCGCTCCCTGGCCTCCTCCCTGCAGGCGGCCGTCCACCCCCTACATCTCTTCCATTCGGGGAAACTCCCTGGCCAGGAGCTCCAAAATGGTAGCTATTCTCCTCCCCGATTTTATTTTTCTGCATAACACATAAACCTACCTGATGGATTATGTGTATGTTTATTGTCTTTCTGCTCATCTGAATAGGAGCTGTAGGAGAGCTGAGATTTAATCTCTTTCATCCACCCCAGGATCTCCAGGCCTCGGGCAGCACCTGACAGGTCGCACTGGCCCAGTGAATATTCATTGAGTTAGTGGGTCAAATCTAAGACAGTTAGTTTAGCCATCTGATACGGATGGCTCCGAGCTAAAGGGTACATCTAACACCTTAGATGTTAAGAGAGCTAGGAGAAAGAAAGGAGCTGTGGGTCCGTCTCTTTCTCCTCCTTCTGTTGTTCCATGGTGGCTCTGCTAAGACAGGGCCTGACCCCGGTTCATTCCAATACATGGTCGTGTCTCGAGTGCTGGACATAACTCTTTGCGCATATAGAAAAAGTCTTCTTTATTCTACACTCTAAGTGCTCAAAAATTATACATTCACGATTACCGAATCACAAACTCAGCTTTTATCCTTTTACTGTACATAAAACAAAGCTAATGAGATTAGGCAATAGAAAGCTCTGAGATTGCAAAATTATATTAATGGAATCTCCCAGGGGCTAAGCTGCTCTCGGAAAGTTAAACACTTTCCAGAAATCACTTTAAAACTCTTTCAGTCCTCCAGGGGTCTCGGGTCAAAGGAGGAGAAAAGTAATGCGGCCTCACAGAGCAGCTCGCTTACTCTCCACATTTAGCTATGGATTTGGAGAGGCTGGTTTCTGACCCCGGTATTGTGTCTTTCAAAACCAATGCTTGCTGCACAGGCAGCCATTTCCTTACAAATGTCACCACCAAGGCAGCGCTGACCTCCACCGGTGGCCATCAGTATGAGCTAACAGCCCTCGCCGGGAGGCAAAATGACTCCCTGGGAGGAAATAACTGGCGAGAAGGGCAGACTGCTGTCTCTCTGGTTATTTAAGAATATTATCCAGACAGCCTTCAAGACCAGGCCTCAAGTGTAAGTGATCAGTTTAGGACCAGATCCCAAAAAACAGAGTGAGAAGAAGGAGAGGGCAACCAATAAAAGTTGTGTTATTATCTTAGTCTGTTTTCTGTTGCTATCATAAAACACTTGGAACTGAGCAATTTACAAAGAAGAGCAGTTCAGTGAGCTCACCAGGAAGTTCAGGAGCACACCAGCCTCTAGCAAGGGCCTTCTTGCTGCATGGCGACATGGTGGAGCATCATGGTGAAGCAGAACGAGCCCACTAGCCTGGATCTATCTTGTCATGTTAGAGCCACCAGTGGCATTCTGGGGGCCCCATGGCTTCATCAAATCCCAGTTACCTCCCAAAGGCTCCAGTGACATACAAAGTTGGGGATGAGCGTCTGGCAGACGCATCCAAGCTACATCAGGGACCAGGGACCAGGGAGACGCTACTCATACGTCACCTCTCATCCGTCACCCATTGACCGAGGCCAGCTGGGGGGTGAGGATGTTGATTCCCAGGCACTTCTGGTCTCCCCAATGAGTAAGCAGAGAGGAGTCTGGTGTCCACTGCAAGTCCTCGGGCAAGAAGATACAGAGGCTGGCAGGTGGACATTGTGGGCACTGAGGTAAGAGAGCCCAAGGGGAAGGTGGCAGAGAGCCACTGCCATAGCTTTGGCTATGAGTGTTGGCTTTTCCAAAAGCATATTCTAAGTATACAAGATGAACTCATCTCATCTCTTATCTAAACAAAGCTGAGCAAGAGAACGCTGGGTAGGTTTCTGTGAGAACCGGAATGTGAGTGGTGAGTGGAATGAGGTCAGACTGGGTGACGAGACCTAGTGGATATGACCAGTGGAGACTTCCCAATTCCCTTAGGTTTTCTTTTCAACAACTCCGAGCAGCTGGACACTCAGAACTTCCAAAGAAAAACCAGTAGAAGCGGGCGCTTCCTCCATGGTGACCGTCAGAACGGCAGCCTCCGGCTGCGGGAGGAACTTTCCTCATAGAGCCGCTGTCTTTGCCTTCAGGTGAAGAACCCGGCTTCTCAGCCACTGGGAGATGGTGACATTAGAGACGCAGCGTAGCCTGACTGGTTTTCAAAACAGCTCACCCCTTCAAATAGTAAACAGTGTGCTTACATGAAAACACCAGCATATGGGCCGGAGATTTAGCTCAGTGGTTCCAGCGCCTGCCTCGCAAGAGCAAGGTCCTGAGTTCGATCCCTGGTAACCATATACAATGCTGGGCGTGGTGACTCACACCCACCAGCCATCAATACCACATACCACAGTGCCAGGCGTGGTGGCTCACACCTGTCATCCCAGCACTCGGGAGGCAGAGACAGGAGGATTGCTGAGTTCAAGGCTTGCCTGGGCTACATAGTGAGCTCAGGGCCAGCGTGAACTACAAAGTGAGACCCTGTCTCAAAAAAAAACAAAAAAACACCAAAAGAGGCTACGTTATTCCTCAGTCAACAGTGCTACTATGTGCGGTGTTCCCCTCAATTAAGGACAGGATGGGTGTCTGGCAAGTGTGAGGTCCTGACGCCGAGGAAAGAGAAGGAAGGGTTCAGGACGGTGCCATCGAGGCACACAGCATATCACTAGGAAGACGCGTCACACAGCAGGGCAGTCGTGGCTATGGGCAGGTGTGCCAAAGGCGGAGGGTGAAGCCAGCCCAGCGTGTTGGAAAGCGGATACTTGGGATGGGGCTGAGTCTTCACACTGAAGGACAAGACAGGCTCTTCTCTAAGTTGT
>PVIC010023790.1:0-26553 GCA_004025085.1 Thryonomys swinderianus
CCCGGCACTGTGAATCTTTTCATGGCTCCCCCCTTCTCAGTGTAAGGGGCTGCTTGGCAGTAAGTTTGGCTTATAGAGTAAAGAAAGCTCAGAATGACAGAGTGCAAGTTTGAAGAAGCTGTATCTGATTCTGGATCCAGGCAGGGATTTATTTGCTAATCTTCAAAGCCGAGAGACCTTGAGACAGGACCTGAAAGGCATGTCTTAAGCTATAACTCTCCATTCTTTTCCTATTTCCTTCTGACAAGAACATGCTGGCAAACAGAATATCGAGAAGTCATGGTTATGTAGATTATCAAAACACAGGTTTCTTAGTTCCCCAAATGTGAATGATGGCTTCATTGCTATTACCTCTGTGATTCTGTATAAGTCACTTAATGTCTGTGGGCCTCAGTTTCCACATCTATATAATGAGGGTAATAAAAACACCCATTTGGGCTTATTGCAAGGGTTAAATGAAATGATGAATGTAAATTGTTCAGTGCAGAGTCTAATTCAAATTTGTGCAATAAATGTTAAGCTATTATTATTATTATTACTATGTCAACTCTGGAAAAATAAATGTTTTGGTTAGGATTCTTATTTTGCTAGTTCTGAATGTAGTCCTTGTTGCACAAGCGAGAAGTTACATGCCTTCTAACAAGTTAAACATAAAAAAGCCAAGTGCTTGCAAAAGCAAGGTCCCGAGTTTGATCCCTGATACAAAAAAATATTAATTTATTCAGTATTTAACAAGTATTGATGGAGCATTTCCTATATGCCTGACAGAAGGCCAGGGCTGGGAATGCAGATATCAAGGGCAGTTCTTGTCTCCCCGGTTCTTAGAGTCCCATGGAACAAATAAGAAAGTAAATCGATGGTGATAAAGTAGCATATATGCTTATTAAACATAGTTTAACTGACTTCTGCTTTGAAAACACAGAGCTCATGAGAAAAAAGCATGAGAAAATGACAAGCTTGTTAAAGTCTACCATTCAAGTCAGTGTCGCATCGCCAGCAATTGTCTTGTCCCCAGTCTCAGATGTCATTCGTCGTTCTCTAAAGACAAGGAGTGATCAGGCTGTCCTTTGTGACTCAGATGCAAGATAAGGCTGGAGTCAGGGGAGCCCTAGGCACGCGCCTCCATCTCATACCTGCCCTTCTGCCTCGAAAGCCTTTCTGTGTAAGGTCATGGCTCTGAGCTCCACATTCCCAAGCAGAATCATGTACCTTTTAAACACTACCAGTGACATCTCTTGCCACTTAAACTTTTATATTTTGTCCCACCTTTATTCATACATAATTCACATAGCATACACTTTACTTGTTTAAAAATGTACAACTTGAGCCAGGGATATAGCTCAGCAGCACAGTACCTGCCTGGCAAACACTGGCCCTGAGTTTGATTGCTGATACAAGAAAAAAAATTATAGTTCAGTGACTTTTAGCATATCACAGAGATGTGAAACTATTTTTACAATCAACCTGAGGATGTTTTTATCCCTTGAAAGGAAACCCTATGTCCCTTAGTTGTGACTCCCAGTCTGCAGGTTCTCCCAAGCCTGGTGACCATGAGTCTGCTTTTCATCTGGATTCTCAACTGTATCCCACTGATCCATATATCTGTCTTTATGCCAGCACTACATTGTCATGATAACTGTAGCTCAGAAGCAAATTTTGAAATCAGAAAACATAAGCTCTTCAGTTTTGTCCTCCTTTCTTTTTTTTTGAGACAGGGTCTCATTTTGTAGTTCAGGCTGGCTCTGAGCTCACTATGTAGCCTAGGCAAGCTTTGAACTCAGCAATCCTCCTGCTTCTGCCTCCTGAGTGCTGGGATTACCAGCATGAACCACCATGCCCGGCTAGTTTTTTTCTTTGTCAGAACTCTTTCAGCAATTCTTGGTCCCTTGAAGCCTACTAGCTACAACGCTCTGTGCTAACTGCTCTTGGGGTTTGTCTGAGTAGGCTGTGTCCTCTCCAGTTGTCCTGCACTTGTGCCAGGAGTATTACACAGGTTGTTTCTCATGCACCTTGGAATTAATCAGGGGGCCTAAACACACTTGTCCTAGCATCTAGATCTCAATTTTATGAACCCCAATTCCTGATTATACCTAGTGGGAGGAGGAGGAGGTGGAATTTTAAGACCAGTTTCTGTAGAATGCCATATAGGACTGGTACATTAGGTCTGATGGTTTTCTGTAGAATCCTAAGAGTTAATTAGCTTTGATGGACAGTTTATTTTGCTTGTCAGTGTCCTGTCAGGTCCTGTCATACCTGTTACTTTAAATTAGTCACAGACTGTTATGGTTTATATCTATGTGTCTCCTTAAAATCTTGGGTGATCATAGATGGGACTTTTTGAACGGATTGGATTATAGGGTCATTAGAGCTGACTTCTAGTTGGGGGGTGGAACCTTATCAGAAGATGTTGGTCACTGTGGGCATGACCCAGGTTATATTTGCCTTCCAGGCTTCTCCTTTGCCTTTCTCTCTGTTTCCCATCTGCCATGAGGCGAGCAATTACTCCTCTGCCACGTCCCTCCTTCGTCATGTTCCTGCCATCCTGCCTTTGAATCAGTTAACCATGAACTGACCCAGGAGCTCAGAAAGCCTCTCCTTTAAATTGTGAGTGGTGGATATTTCTTAGTGACAAGAAAGTAACTAAGCCACAGCCTAAGACAACAAAGAACACAAAATTCACCAGAATTCACTTGTGTATGTTGTAATGTATTTGTTAATGATATAACACACCACTGGTGATGTAGTTCTTCCTTTGTTGAAAGAAGCTTTTGTATTTTTTTTTTGAATTTTGAGAATCCCACTGAGGATTAAAAAAAAAAATCTTTTGTTTCCCTTATGACTGAAGACACATTTCTAGAGCCTTAACCAAGCAAAAGCACTGTCTGGGTCTCGGGAGAGCAGGTTATGTCCACAGGGTGGATTCATAGGCAAGTATTTACCAGGAATTATTCAGAAGTTAGGCTAAGACTTAACATGTCAACTTTCTTTATATTCCACTTTTTCCTCTCCCAGAGGATATGTGTCTCTCCCAATGAACCATCTCAGCCTTTATGGGAGTAATTACTGTTCAGAAGGTCCCAGATCACCCTTGTAACAATTCTTAGGACTCGCCACCCGTGTCTAGTTTAAATCAGCTTGACTTCCTGGCCATAGAAAGGGAATGTGCCCCTCCAGTGATGGAAACCTGGGTTCCAAAGATCGCTCTGCTCTGATTTTCTTCAGGTTGACCAGCAAGGGGCACTAAAGCATAGCGTCTCCTTATTTCCTCTCAGCAATGGCAGAGGTTTCAGTATGCAAGTAATTGGGCAAGAATGTGGAAATTGTTTACTCTTACAGCCAGATTAAAAAAAAAAACTGGCAGTCAGCTCTTTGATCTTTTTCAAGAGTATTGATATTTTTAGGAAAAGGAAAATTTTGATTGGGCAGAAAGGCAGCAAAACTATTCCAAATACAGAACCACTCTTTGCTTCGAAGCTGTAATTCTCCTGTCTAGTCAATACTATTAAGTAAACTGGCAAAATCCTGTTATTACTTTTCTGTGAATTATTGCATTTTCATTTTCTTTCCATCCACAGAACATAATGGCCAAGCCATATAACGAGTCCTTAAAAGGATGAACTACTTGACGTTACGGTGACAAGTGATTATTACAGAGGCCTCCCGGTTGGTCTTTTAAAATTCCCTTACATTTTGCCTTCCTATTTATTTCCTGAGCTGCTAAGCATACCTCTTTTATTGTTTCAAATAAAAGATGCAATCTATATGCTAGGCACACATTGTGAATAATTCCTTGTCATAATAAGGCACGAATGTCCTTCACAGACTCACATGAAGTTATCGAAGCTGTTTAGTATTTGGTAATGGGCTCTTCTTTCTCCTTTTTACTTTTAGCTTTTATCTAAGCTTAATTATCTCAAAGTCTTGAAACATTAAGAATGATAGAATTTAATAATTGATCCACCATGCTGGAAGCAAACACCCATTAAGGTTTTAAATTCTAAACTGAATAAATAGTTTTTAGATGTTCTGTCCACTTAATAATATAGAAATGGTGCAAATAAAGGTACTTAATTCAATGTGCATATTCAATTAGAGGCCAATGTGTAATATGTTAAGAAACATACCATCCTTTTTTCAAAGCCAGTTTTCTTTGAAAGTTTTTTGGATCCTGTTATTTGCAGCATGTGAAAATTAAATTAAAATGGATAACATACTTCTCCCCTTGTCTCATTATAGCCCTCTCCCCTCAATACAATCCGAAACCTCAAATGGCTGATTACTTAAGAACCCTTAAGAATTCTTAGCTAAATGATGGATAGTTCAGAGCATAATTTTTAATATTTTTCTCTCTGCTATCCAAAATTAGACATTAAAGGAGGCAGAGAAAAAAAATTTGGGGCTAAGGCAGATATCAAGAGGGAGATGAAAAATATAGAGCAGGAAAAAAGAAAGATGTCTCACTCCATGTTTCTGATGTAACACTGAAAGTGTTCTGTCTTAGCTGCTTGAGATGATTTTCATCTGCCCAGGTGTTCTGTGTGTCCCAAACCCTCCAACAAAGTCCTTCTCTCTGATTCCTGGGAAATGAATGCAGACACCATGAATGACTGGCAGGGTAGAGAGCATAGGCCAGGAATTTATTTGTGGGTTCATATTTTGGCTGTACAATGGGGGAAAGGACTTTTCTAAGCCTCAGTTAATTCTTCTGCACAGTTAAGATGGGCTCATTCATTAAGGGAAGATTTAGCAAATGCCTGCTGTATACCAGGTACCATGGAAAGTACATATTGTTCTGAGGATCAAATGACAGAGGGAAAGTGAAGCACTTGAGACTGTCAGAGTAAGTAATGATCATCACTATTTACTGAAAATTTCCTGTGCTCAGACTCTATTCTATATACCTGGGGCAGTTCTGTCTTATCTGGCTGCCTCAGTTTTCCTCCTTTGCAAAAAGAGGTTCTTGTCTTTTGTGAGGTTTAAATGCGATAGTGTGCAAAGTCTTTAGAATAGTACCTGGCACCCAGTGAGTGTAACCTCTCATTACCCATTCCTCTGTAGCAACCTGGAGAGGAAAACACTGTTACCGTTGCTTGAAAGATGAATTAACTGACATTCTGGCACAAGAGGTAACGTGGTCAAGGCGGAATGGCTGGTAAGTCTCAGACTGGTGCCCTTCTGGATCTCAAGCCTGTACTTTTCCCACCATCCCTTGGTGCCCCCTAGAGGCCTTGAGCTGGAGCAGGAGGTCACACTCCATAGCTTTGAAATGCTTCGCACAAATTCTAAGTCAACCCATCAGCCCACATATGTATATACACGTGCACACACACACACACACACACACCACACACACTGACGTACTTACTCACATCTGAAGTCTATACACTTAGAATGCATTCTAATAAGCTGCTTGTCTTCCATGGAAACCATACAGCCAGTCAGAGATTTAGTGGAGTTAAAGCCCCAGGACCTGTACATTTTTTGCTAGGCAGTTGGTAAAAAAATGTAAGTTAATTTTTTCTGACTGTGAGCCTTGACAGGGAGAAAATTATTTTGGTAGCTTTCTTATTTAATCATTCATTCAGTCATTTTGTCATCAGTCATTCATCAAACCATTACTGTGAGCCAGGTTGGTACTAAGCCATTTGGTAAATATTTATGGACCACACACTATGATTTTTCATTATGCGAAACACTGAGTCCTAATTATAGATCTTATACAAATTAGTTTAAAAGGACAGGATGGAGCAGAAGACAATGTGGGTTTGCTTGCTTTGAACATAACCAGTGGCTGTCCCTGCCTGCTGGAAGATAGTTCTATCAACAATTCACAGCTTCGACGAGGAGCAGATTTTTTCCAGTGTCCTTTGTACATTTTCCCCTTTGGGAACCACAGCTATGAATTATGTGGAGTTGCTTTAGTGCCAAATGAATCTCCTGACACTTATGGGGAAACTGACTGGTTTTCTGAACTGTTCTTTTTTGACTCAAAATTGAAAAATGCTGCAAGTGTTCCAAAGCATACTGCATTAAGCTGGTGGTGAATTTGTGGGAAAAAATATTCTATAGTCAAATATAGGAACTACTTAAAAACAAAGCAGAAAGCTCCAAACAAGAGCATGGTACTTTTCTGCCCCAAATGTTCCTATACCTCAACAGAATAGATTTGAGGACTGGTACAGCAGGAATATGAAATTTTATGTCCCCCAATTTTTTCAGGATGCATCTTCTCTTAACAATATGTTTCCCATCCAAGTACTAACCAGGCCTGACCCTGCTTAGCTTCCAAGATCAGACGAGGCTGGGTGCATTCAGGGTGGTATGACCGTAGACTTAATAATATGTCTCAATTTTTCCCTGAGGAAAGCTTTGTACTATCTCTTTGATTAACAAAAGCACAAGAAAATGCCCAATAGCCATCTCCTCTGGTCTTTCTTTCTTTTTCCTTCCTTCCTCTTTCTTTCTTTTTCCTTCCTCGTTCTTTCTTTCTTTCTTTCTTTCTTTCTTTCTTTCTTTCTTTCTTTCTTTCTTTCTTTCTTTCTTTCTTTCTTTTTTTCTTTCTTTCTTTCTCTTTCTTTCTTTCTTTCTTTCTTTCTTTCTTTCTTTCTTTCTTTCTTTCTTTCTTTCTTTCTTTCTTTCTTTCTTTCTTTCTTTCTTTCTTTCTTTCTTTCTTTCTTTCTTTCTTTCTTTCCTTCCTTCCTTCCTTCCTTCCTTCCTTCCTTCCTTCTCTCTCTCTCTATATCTCTCTCTCTCTCTCTCTCTGTCTCTGTCTCTGTCTCTCTCTTTCTCTCCCTTTCTCCCATACAGGGAGTTGAACTGAGGACTTGTGCATGCCAGGCAGGTGTGGCACCTCTGAGCTACATCATGGCCCATCTCCTCTGGTCTTTTATTTTTCCTTCTTCTTCTTTTTTTCTTTTCGAGACAGGGTCTTGCTTTGTAGTTCAGACTGACCCTGAGCTCACTCTGTAGCCCAGGCTGGCCTGGAACTCACAGCAGTCCTCCTCCATCTGCTTCCCAAGTGTTGGGATAACAGGCGTGAGCCACCATGGCTAACATTGTGGTATGTGGTACCGGGAGTCAAACTAGGGACCTTGCACTTGAGAGGCAGATGCCAGAACCACTGAGCTAAATATCTTGTCCCCATCTCCTCTGGTCTTGCAGAAGTCTATGTTGGCACTGTTGCTGGACACTATTCTCACTGGATTCCCTTGGGGGTCTTGTTGGGAATGTTCAAGAAGGGAGTATTATATAAAAAATGAAGATTTGTCAGCTCCATCATTTGTCCCATCATGTGGCAGTTCAGAGGACTCTAAGAAGAATTTTCATTGTCTCTTGTGTTGTCATTTTCAGGAGTTACCTTGAAGTTTCTGTCCACAACTCTAAATACAGAATTAATGCTGAATGTTAAGTGGCAAAGCCAACACTTCGTATCTTACATCAGAGCACTTTTATCTTTTTTTTGGTACAGGGTCTCACTTTGTAGTTCAGGTTGGCCCTGAACTCACTATGTAGCCCAGGCCAGCCTCAAACTCTCAGCAATCCTCCTGCCTCTGCCTCCTGAATGCTAGGATTACAGGCATGAGCCACCACGCCCGGCACTGTGATATGTGGTACCAGGGATCAACTTGGGACATTGCACTTGCCAGGCAGATGCTGGAACCACTGAGCTAAATTGCCGGCCCCAAGAGTCATAATTCTGAGGTAGAATCTATTTCTCTATAAATTAATGAATTGGCCTTTGAATTTACTATTAACTATTCAAAATTATTTAGCCGAGGACTAGGGATGCAGCCGGGTGGAGGAGCACTTTTCTAACATGCTTGAGGCCCTGGGTTCAATCCTTAGTACTACAAAATGGAAAACAAAAAAACATTACTTGGTCAGTGTGAGCTCCCTTCTGCAGGCCACAGTCTATGGAGAAGTTTCTGAGTCTGAGAAGCGAGTCTGAGAACTATGAAAAACTGAGAAAACATTCTGTCTCAAGGGACATACACTCCTTGGCCTTGCCCTGATCTTCAGCAGTGTTTTGTCAGAGCTATTAATCTGTCTGCCTAGAAGATTGTCAACCCCTTGAGAGCAAGAGCCATCTGTATTTCAGAGTTCTAGGGCAGGACTTAGGATAGATACTTAGGATAGACATACAGGAAAGACTCCAAAATATTTATTTCATGAGTAACAGAATAAAAATTATGTGACATCCTTTGGAGACTCATAAACATGTAGTAGTGCAAACTTTTTACTTAAACTTACAAATCATTTTGTTCTTGAGAAAATTTCTTTTTTTCATAACACAAGTATCATAATACCTCCAATACCTTGGAGGCTAAGGAATTTTTATCTGTTATTTTGTAAGCACATCAGATGTGTTACAAACTTGACCATGGCTGAAATAAAATGATCATTTTCTTATAATACTTTATTTTTCACTATTGGATTTTATTGCTCAATGTCTATCAGATTTGCAAATATTTAGGGGAATAAATATCTTTCTGTTTTTTGGACTAAAATCTAGTGATAGAGAACTAGTTGAATCAAAAATACACCAGTCCTGGGTGAACACCTTTATGGAAAAATGTGGGAAAAGACATCAGTTATTAATATTGATACTATCATAGGTCATTTTCAACATCTAGAAAAGTCTGGTGTTTGTTTCGAAGAAGTACATCCGAAGGAAGTAATGATAAGATAAATAATAATCAAAAGACATCTACTATCTATAGCTATATATCCTGTTAGGTCTTGCTTCTGATTTCACTGTCTTGTCAACTCTCAAGGGTACATGAGTAATCTAGGGGGAGAGGGCAAAAATGTAAAAGGGAGAGAGAGGAAAGAGGGAAGGAGAAGAAAGAAAGGAGGATACGAGCACACATGTGTGAATGTGTGTTACAACAGTAAGATACCTCACAGTTTTGTTTTATCAACATTGAAAACAAAACAACACACTCCATCCCTCTATCACTAGCATATATTCTGAAAGAGAAGAAAATCCCTTCAGTTATTATGAACTGTATTGTCAGTTTTGTAACTTGCTGTACTAAAGAGCCACAAGCAAAGTCAAATCCCAAGGTATGGGACAATCAATTGCTCTAAGTTAAAGACTAACAATTCCAAATCAGTGATGGTTTCTGTTAGATTGACACTGTGTGTCTCAGTGTTAGACTTTAAGCTTTCTAGTCTCAGGCAGAAGTCATGTGGTCTCAATCTCTGTACCAAGGACTGATTTATTAGCCACATCTGTAAGTCCATTACCTGCTACTCAGTAGACACCTTCACCTCCTTGAAAGATAGGAGGTTAGGAGACAACCAAATGGGAACTGAATTTACATTGGAAGAGAGAGGACTTAGTGCTGTTTGTTTTCATAAGCAGAGAGGAAATTATCAGTCCTGCAGATTCTAAAATTCTAACCCTCCCAAGCTTTTAATATTTCCTCTGTAAGGCATCAAGCAGCTGTTTCTCTTGAGGGCCTCCTGGCAGCCAACAGAGTTGAGCATGGGGTGCTGGAATGTGGGCTTGAAAAAGGAATGCTGAGAGACAGCCTGTAATTACACACACACACACACACACACACACACACACACACACACACACACACACACACACACACACACACACGCTGTGCAGACCTCAGGCTCCAGGACCTATGAGAAGTTCAACTAAAGCTCTTTTTTCTTCCAGCCAGGCAAAGCAGGAATCCACTCTGTTGAGTGACCTTTCTCTTATGGCCCCTCCTGGGGCTCATGCTTAGAACACTGCAGACTGTGGTGAGGCGCACAGCTGTGGTCCAGCTGCCTTGGGACGGCAGCCGCCAGACTCACAACTCCAGGAGAAACAACAACCAAGGAAGCAGCAGCTCTTTTTGCAAACTGCCATATGGGTGCACCAGGGGCTGCTCTGTTAAACATGCTGCGCCTTGTGTCTCTGATTTCATATCCTAGTCCTCTCCTTCCCCGGAGCTGTACCCAGGAACACTGGCCCACTTTCTAAATATATCTGTAACTCACAGTATTGTCATAACCATTTCTAATAAAGTAACTTCCTGCCACTGGGTGTGTTTGAGCATCAGGAAATAGATGTAGTGTTCTAATCTGCTTATCATGGGAAGGCATGGGAAAGGTCATGGCCTATCAGTGAGGCTGTGTCCCATGCAGGGTGGAGAGACGTTGTCCAGCATTGTCGAAACATGCAGGAAAACACGTGTTCAAGGACATGACCCAGAACTCAGTAGGTGGTTAGGTCTCGGCTCACTGGAGTCTCAGTGAGCTCTGGTCCCAGCCTGGCCACGACTGGCTGGGAAGCAATGAAGAGGACTCGTTCCACGTGGAAGGGACAGTGTGCAGTGGATATTATTCTTCTTGCTATCCCAGACCCTTAGTAAAGTCCCATTTAAATTTTCCAGCTAGTCTCAGTGTGTTTTGAAGAATTCCTAGTGTTGTCTTAGGTTAGCAAGGGAAAGTAGCATCAGAAGAGGCATGGTTGCCTGAGGCTGGTGTGGCTATCAGAGAAGATACTCCATACGTTATCCAAGTTAGCGTACAGGGCTCTCCTTTGGTGAGCCTTCCTGCATTGCCTGATTTGCAAGACTAAGTCCAATTTAATCATAAGGAGAGGGCTTTCTTCTAGCATTTTGCCATAACTTAAGATTGGTTATTTTCCATCTCCACACTCTTCCAGAAACTAACATGTTGATAAAGCTCAACAATGGATGTCATAAGTGTTGAGAGAGTTAAAAGTTAAAACCTAGCTTTAGATTTTAGGATTTTAAATTTTCTGATTATGTTTACTTCTAATTTTCCCACATGATCTGCCAATTGAAATATCCTGTTTCCATGGGGTGGCCAACATATGGGATTTACACCATTAGTTGGGATAAAAATAGCATTACCAAGTGCCAACAGACTAGAAAACTTAGATTTATTCAGTATATAACCACAACCCATGCTCCTTAAGGCAAAAAAAATTTTTTTTTCTTTTTTAGTTTGGCCATCTCCATGGGAAAAATGTCCTAAAAAATTATGTCTAGTTGTAGAGGAAACAATGGCAATATGGGACACTGAGGAACCCATCGCTTATTCCACTAAAGACAAGAGATGAGAATAAAATGCAGTGCGTATGTGTTACAGTGGCAGATATCTGTGTGAAGAAATACTAATGTGATATTGAGGCTATCATTTAACCTGGAAATTACCTTCTGAATCATAAACTCTTTCTGCAAAAGTTGTAATAAACACTGAGGAGGGAGGGACAAAGGAAAAGAACTTGGGATACAAGCTCACACACACACACACACACACACACACTCATATGCACGTATGCACACATCGTTTGACTTTGAGAAAGACAGAACGCTGGAAACTGGAGTCTTTGTAGTTAGGGCAGAAATTTTGAAATAATTTGGGCATGAAAGTGTTCCCAGGCTGATTCTAAGCTACTAGAATACAGAGTCCAAAGACACTTAGAATCTCAGAAAGTATGTTGCCAAGAAAAAAATGGAACTTTGCCTTCTTGGCTTCCAAAAAGAGGGTTTCCATCCAGGTTCCCACTGCAGTGGAGGAGTCATTCACATATTTTCCCACCCTTTTGGGTCCTTCTGAATCACAATGACTTTATTTTAGCTAGTTATTTACAAAAGGAAAATGATCCCTTAAAGTCATTCAATGTCTCGTCTTTAGGTTAAAAAAAAAGAATGTCAACAAAAATAGCAGGATATAAAATTGCATAAGTACAATTATGGAACAAATATTACATATAGAAGAAAAGACTGGCAGTAAATATCAAAATGTTAAGGATGGTGTGTCATAGAACAAAATAAGCATTTTTTTTTTTTTTGAGACAGGGTCTCGCTTTGCAGTTCAGGCTGGCCCTGAGCTCACTATGTAGCCTAGGCAAGCCTGGAACTCAGCAATCCTCCTGCCTCTGTCTCCCGAGTGCTGGGATTACAGGTGTGAGCCACCACGCCCAGCATTGTATGTGGTTACCGGGATTGAACTCAGGGCCTTGCGCTTGCACGGCAGATGCTGGAACCACTGAGCTAAATGTCCAGTCCAAAATAAGCATTTTTTAGATAATGAAGATGCTTTCTTTGATATATAAATAACATACACTCCCAATTTTATTTAAAGGTAAATCTATGATATAAAAGACTTTCAACTACCACTTAATACTACTAGTCAGGTTCTTACCATTTGCTTACTAATCAACTAAATATAAGTAGCAAAATACTACTTATAGACTAGAGTTCATACTAAATATTCTACACTATTGAAAGTTTCTAGCCATATAAATGACTAAGGCATTCAGAAACTAACAAAGGCCATGCTTGACTGCTATTTAACTCTTCTGATTAGGTTAAATCCTAAGATTTAAATCAATAATCCACATAGGAGACACACATTCTTCATTTTTAATCCAATTCTCAATTTATAAAAATAATCCCTAACATTTAGTGAAAGCCAATGATGTTTCCCAACACATTATCTGCTGGAATCCCTGCAAGAGCCTTGTGAGGTAGACCTGGGATCACCTCTACCTGCACAAAGCGACTATGTCAACTTCCCAAGGTCACAGAGCTAAGGAGTGTCAGAATGGATCTGAACCCCAGCCATGTGGCTCCAGAAGCTATACTGTGAGGCAGGGAGATTTTTGCTGTAGGAAGCATCTTTCTATGATGACTGTCTGGTATTCAATATTCTCTGTTTAAATATTTATAAAGAATATAAATATGTACCCCGAGACTTTACACTGGGCCCGTTCCTATGCCTTTCTCAGACATAATTCAAAGGTCCCATAAATTTGGTCTTAAAAGCTAGAGATGCCCTTTGCCTGGATGTTTTCATCTCAAAGCACGTGTTTCAGGAAAATTCTAGATGGGCAATTGCAAAATGTGTGACACTAGCACTTGTGTATGTCTAATTGTTTAGAAGTGTTTGGATTCTTAGAGGTGTAATTCAAGTCTTGCACTAGGTTAAGTGACTTGCTTGGTGCCTACCAACTTGTTAACAGGATGGGCAGGATGAGAACGCAGGCCTTATTCCCATTTCTGGAATCTTCTAATTACTTCTGCATCTTAGGTTGAGGACAAGGTAGAAACAACTTTAATGGAGCAGCATAATTTAAAAAAGAATCCTAGAATCTGTTAGTTCTAATTCCAGTAAGTATTTTTCTCCTATCATGAACTTTAAATACCTTATAGATTTTTTAAAGCTTGCCAAAAGCAATCTGTGGAGATGGAAATGTTTTGTGTATAGGGAAGAGATACTATAACTTAAAAAATGAGGATTTTGAAGGCAAAGATAATGATATGGGGAATTAAATCCTGCCTAGAAGTCTGAAGCTGATAACTTTTCCTAACCCCAGCAGGAAGGTATTGTTCTTTCTTAGGGAGCACAAAATTGTTGGCTATGTATTTTTTATTTCTTTGAAGAATATCTCTTCCTCTTATTAGCTCAGGACAGATCAAATGACAGTAAATCCAAGGGAGGATTTAAATTTAAAGTATCTTTCTTTCTATCATTCCAGCTCTGAGCTGGCAAGTGCTGTGAGCTGTCTTGGCCCACAGAGGCCTGACCCACAGAGAAATGAGTGTGGCATGGGAAGTGTTGGGTGTGGGAAAGTATGCCTTACACTCAGGGAAGGAAGCCTAAACTCTGCAAGCTCTGTCTTCTTCTGCCAGAGAGCCAAGCTACAAGGTTCTGTGTTCCATCACTGTTATTACCAATGTACAGGGGAAGATGACTTAATTGTAAACCAATGACCTCACCCTAATAACCATGTCCTAATCATTTCTGAAGAAAGCTGCCTTCTTCGCTTCTGCCAACTTGCAAATGAAACAAATGACATCGGAACATGATTATGTTCATTAGCATTTATTCCATGAAAACAGTGAAGATTTGAATTTACCCTACACTTAACTCAGGCAACCAAAATCAAAGTGCACTCTCGGGCCAAGTGTTGATTGTCTCTGTACATTAGGAGCATGTTAGTTCCAAGCCGTGAGCATCACCGTGTTTTCTTTCCTCATTGAGATACTGCTCTGGGTTTAGAAAAAGAAAACAAAGTAACAAACCTATCTGTCCTAACAGGTAAGGGAAAGATATAGTTTAGAACTTTTGAGTGGCATCTCTCTGATTTAATGCTACATTTTTGCAATCTGAGGACTGAGACACAGTACAAGCCTCTGTCTTACCGTTGCCTGTCAGTGTCCTGAGAGACAGAACTGATGTAGGTTACACAGAGGCAGGGTGAGGGCTGGGGCTAGTGTGGAAGCTCTGGTTAGGTGCTGACACCTGTCACTTCCTGTCTGATGTGTACCAGAGCGTTCCGAGTAGCTGAAGGCAGGGAGGATGTTTACAGAGGGTCAGTCACTCCCTAGGCATTATGATCAGGGTTGAAGAGTGAATGAAAGTAGGTTTGGTAAGTAGGAAAAGAGAATAAAGAAGGACTATTAAAGAATGGCATCTCCTAAACCATTTTCATGAAACATTTTTGAGCTGATCTATATCTCATGGCTAGGAAATTGATTAGTGAGGTCTCCCTTTTACAGAGGAAGAGCTAAAGTGACTGAACAAAATAAACAAGGATGCTGGGGTAATGATTTGCATAAGTTTGACTGGTAAGTCTAAGTAGAACCTGGAGCCCAATGTCGGATGCCGGTTCTTAAGCTCTGACAATGGAAAGGAATTCAGATTTCGGAAAGGAGGAAGATAAAAAGAGGGGAGTCACTTCCTTCCAAGAGTGGGCAGCTAGCTGGGGTGCTTTTGGATCCCTGTCTTTGGTCAAGGCCAGGCTGGATATGGGGGAGGCTCAGCCTGTAGCATTCCTGTCTCTAGTAAACCGTCCCAAGACTTGTCACAGAGATAGCAGCTCAATATTGTCATGTTCAGGCCAGAAGCACTACAGTGTGTGGTGTTGTTTCCTTTAAGAAATGCCAACACCTTCAAATCATTTGAACACCACAAGTCCCTAAGAACAAACAATCCTATCTGGAGATATATCTCAAAAACAAATGTGCTCAGGGTCTGGGAGCACAGGCTCCTATCGCAAATAAGCTGCAAAGTTCTCCTGAACAGAGCTGCCATGGATTGAAGGTTTCCCCCCTCCAGAATGCATGTTGAAATTGAACAGCCACTGTGGTATTAAGAAAAGATGAGACTATCAGGAGGTGACGAGCCCTCCTGGGCTTAATGCAGTGTAAAAGGATGCATTTGGCTCCTCTGTGCTCATCACTTTTGGCCCTTCTGCCTCCTAACATGTGAGGGTTCATTCTTCCTCCTCTCTGGAGGAGGCAGCTGAAAGATGCCACCTTGGAAGAAGAGCATGGTCTCATCAGACACTACTAGATCCTCTTGTACCTTAATCTGAGACTTCCCAGCTTCTAGAACTATGGCCTAATAACTTTCTGTTGTTTAAAAAATTATCCAGCCTGTGATCTTCTCTTCAAGCAGAACAAAACAGACTGAGACAAGAGCTTAAGTAATTCTAATATTCTGAGTTGAACCGAACCTCTGGCATGACACGCTCAAAGGTCAATGCTGTGTTTGGTAATTTGTGGATTCACAGCTTTTGTCTTTATTTCCCCGACCTTAACCTCCCTACTTCCTTCATTTGCCTGCTAATTTGGTTATTGACAGTGTTTCTCAGAGTGATTATAAGAGGTATTTTTGAGCAGAATCATATTTGTATATTATTTCTTAGTTAACTGGTATAGTGATAGAATCAGTAGAAGAAGGGATATTGTTATAAAAGGGTGGAGTAGATGTATTAAATAAATTTTATTGAGAACTCACTATCTTCTGGGCACTTTTCTAGGAAATAGAGTAGTGAGAAAAAAAATCACAGAATGCCTTCTGTCATGTGATGTATAGGTGTGTGTGTATGTGTGTGTGTGTATCTGTGAGCCTGAGCAGAGGGGTAATGATCCAAATGACATAAGCAATGACATAATGATCCAAATAAGTGGAGAATTTTCAATGGCGTATTAGGAGATGGTAAGTCCTGTGGAGTGAAATTAGGTAAAAAGGATGTAAAGTTTTGAGATGGGAGGTGATAGGCAAGATTTAACTAAAGTAACAAGAGGAATCTCAGTGACAAGGTAACATTTGAGGAAATAGTTGAAGAAAAAGTAGCAGATCCTAAGGCCACTGAGGGAAAAAGGACGGCAAGTACAGGGACTGTGACCTCAGGCCACCATGATGCCCATGTGTGGGGTGCACCAGTCTCATGACGGCTCACACTGAAACTCTGTTCAGCAAAGTACACCATGAACATGACTGGGCTGCCACGGGGCAGGAGTATTCTGGATGAAGCAAGAAGGTCAGAGAGAGTTGAGGGAAGTCAGAGAAAAAATGGAGGGCCTAGCATTTTGGGGGCTCCTTTCACTGTGTGTGAGGAAGGCTGGTTGACTCTCATGGGATTCAGATGGCCCCATTGCCAAGCCTTCTGATGCTGGGCATTCTAAAGTGACTGCACTATGTCTGAGCTACTTGGATTTAACCTTCACCAGTGAGCACCACGAGGGACATACACCAGTGGTGGTTCTTTAAAATTCTCCACCTCCTTGTTGAATGTGGGAGTGAGAATTTCCATCAGAACCAGCACTAGTTACAATGTGAACTTGCTATATTATTAGAAAATGTTGAATTCTGCCCAAGAGGATAAGAAAACAAAAGCAAGGATGAAATCCATAAGAAACAATGGCCAGAGGTACTTTGTGCAAACTCACACAATGTGTTTGGTACAGACAAAAAGTAATTTAGTGCACACCAAGGCATATTAAGATAAACAGAAATGGAACCTATGATGGAACAAGAATGTGATTTCTAGATAGAAATAGAAATATCAAGTCACAAATCTTGAATGTGCTACCTCTGGGCTGACTGCTGGGTCTCCCCAGGTTAGCCACCCATTGGTGGTAACCCTCAGTACAGTATGATCAAAATATGCAGTGAATGTTTAAATTTTAAAAATTTTATTACAGTAAAAAGCACATTGCAATGGATTTCCCTAGAAATACTCTCCCTTGCATCAAAACCATTTATCCCATTGATCTGGCCACTATAGTTCTCTAGTTTTCTTCTGTGTCTTTACAAAGTGTAATCAAAAGCCTGATAAATGCTGCTGCAGAGAGTTAGCTAACAGACAGCCAGGCTTCCAACAACACTGGAGTGTGCTCTGCACTGTCTTTACCTCCCCTGGCACCGTGTGACTTGGGTTCTTCCCCAAAGTCAAAATGACCACGAGATGTAAATCTATTCAGGACATTGATGTAGCCACAAGAGCACAACTAAAGACACTGAGGAAAGAGGACTTCCAGAATTGCCTCAGAAAGTGACAAGAAGGATGGGATAAGTGTGTTTATGGCAAGGAAGAATATTTGGAGGGAGATAATGACAATATAACCTCTTTTACTGTCATAAACATAAAATATAAACATTCATAATTTTTTATCATATCACATATATTAATGGTTTCATTGATTGTAAATGATGTTGAAAGCTTCACTGACTTTATCCATTTGGGAACTCAAAATAGAGGTTCTAGAAATCTGTTAACTAGCCCAGTGGAGAAATTCAACCCTATTTTGAGATGGGTAAGAACATTGCTGAAAGGCAAGGCTTGGTGACTCATGAGTGTTCTACTATCAGTCTCTTCTATTGTTTACGACATATTATTGCTAGATACATGTTTGTACTGGTCTCTTGGAATAAATGGACTAAAATATAAGGATGTATGTGTCTGACTCATTATAATAGATGAGTCAACAATATAACTACCGGACATGTTATTATGTCCTGCAAACTGAAGAGTTCAGGTATAATTCTGACATATAAAACCATGCATAAATACATATTTAAAAAATATAAAGTTTCCAATTAGTCTGATACGTTCTGTGGAAAATAATAATGCTGTAAAACAACACTATTAATTATTCCTCTGTAAATGAGAAGGTCAAAAGGGACAATAAAGGGTTATAGTAACAGCTAATGCCTGTTTGATTAGAAATTTTTAAAAAGTTTTCCCTTATCTTCCAATGAGTTGATTACATCTGATCAGACTGTGGCATATGATTGTATAAGGTCAGCAATCAAGATCTGTTAATTTATCTATAATACTCCCCTTCACCCAAGCACCTTTCTCTGCTATAAACACAGACGAAGTGTCTTGTAACATTTTTGCTTCTTACAGAATTGGGTTTAGTTATGTCATTAAAATTGATACACTGTGTTACAATACAAGTGAGTGTCTCTGAACTGTAGACTTTTTTTTTTTTACATAAATATCTGAGCCAGAGGCCCATGGTGGAAGTAATGAAATGAGGAAGATGGGGCATCCAGATGGTCCGCCATAGTTAACAGATTCTCCATGATGGATTGCATTCTTCATCACTTTGGGGCCAAAATAGTCCATGGACCCATGAAAGATAAATTTTAAGAATATCTCAGGTGTTAGAAAGTAAGCATTTCCAGACCCTGCTAGGTCCTCCAACTTCCAATTTGTTCTAGCCCCACTTTCTTTTTCATTTTAATTTGACTCTTTATCGGTACATTATATATACAGATCATGGTCATGCTCAACATTGAGAATTTGTACCAGTATATGACATGACTTCTCATTTTTCCCCTTCCCCTACCCACCTTACAACCCCCACCCCTATATACATAAACTTTGTTTACTTTTTTAACCATCACATTTTTTCTTTCCTCTCATTACTTACCCCTAATCCTATTGACTATTTCCTATTTCACAATATCTAGCATGTATTCTAGAACTTATTTACTTCTTCAGTTTTTCATACCAGAGAAAAGATATGATATCTACACATCTGTGACCTATTTGTTTCACTTATGAGTATGTTCTTAAGGTATATCCACTTGAGTATAAATGACTCAAAATTATCATTTTTATGGCAGAGTAATACCCCATTTTATAAAAAAACCCCACATCCTCTTTATCCATTCTAGAGTTGATGTAGCCCTACTTTCTTGTCCTCTCCTCTTGAACCCTAGATAACCCATCCACATCCAGGTATGCTAAGAACAAGGCAAAGAATCCCACTAGTTGAATTCCTGTTAGTGCAAAAGATAAAATCCTGCCAAACTTAGGAGCTTTGTGGAGATATCACTGACTAAAGCCAAATATGGACTTTTATTATAAACACTCACCATAGGGCTCCCTCTTCCTCCCTCACATTGAATTTCAACATTTTGGACTACTTGAGTCCATTTTTTAAAAGAATTTAAGTTCACTCATTTTTTAGCTAAAATATTTTAAAGAGACCATAATTCAGAATGTATATTTCAGTGAAAAGAGGTAACACTTATTCAATTTGGTTTTGACTTAAACCTAGGATTCTGTAGCTAAGCTGAGTAGTCCTCATCTGCAGCAAACGAGAACTTCCTCTTGTCTTTTCCTGTCCCTCTCTTTCCGTGTGAGTTAGAAAAATCAATGAGGATTTAGAGAAATTTCATCAATATAGAATTCCTTCCTTAATGTCCTTATTTCTCTTTGGTCTGCAAGCACCATGAAGGGAGTTGATTCTCTCTTGTTTCTTCCTGAGTTACCAATGACTGGCACATAGTCCATATTCAATGTATACTTTCAAAGAAAATGGATAGATGTTTGGATAGATGTAAGAATAAAGAAGGGAAGGAGGAAGGAGCAAAGAGAAGAATTGGCAGAGTGAAGGCTCTAACCTTACTGGATACAAGGGCAGAGAAGCTGGGCTCTGGAGCAAGATGCCTTGCAGAAGCAAGACGTAGGAAGCCATTAAACTGTACGAATGGCATGTTGTTTTCCAATGGGCCATGACTTCAGGAACTCTGATACACACAAGCTTAAAAGTTCTGGGTGATGTGCAGGAGGGCCAAGGGAGGAAAAGCTAATTGACACATGGTCTAACTTTCCTTCCCTATGGTTTTGGCTCAAAGATTTAACACTTTCTTGCTTTCAGCCATCTACAGAATTAAGATTCCATCTCATATTGTAATGGCCTTCTCTATAGTTGGAAGTTATACCGTTGGTTTGAATTTAATTTAATGTACCTCACAACACCAAGTGCCGTGTTTTCCTCCCAACTATAGATTGATCTCAGGTTCCTTCTGCTAACTTTATTTCTATTTTCTTGAATCCAGGGCTCCAAGCTTCAGAAGCACATACCCTTGACTTACATGTAAGATGACCAAACCAGGGCTTCTCGAGCCAGTTGATATGAATCCAAGTCTGAATAACAGTGGCCTGTTACTGAGGATAAACTGATTACATCCACAAATGTTCCTTTTTCCTATTGCCTTCCACATTCCTATGACTAGGTCTTCCCTTCCCTATTGTTATTGAACTTTGGAACTCCAAATTCTTTCTTGGCAATGTATTCTTACCTAATGACCACATCAGCAAATTCAGTAGCCTCTATGCTCTTGTTTCTTTTTTTTTTTTTTTTTGAGACAGGGTCTCGCTTTGTAGTTCAGGCTGGCCCTGAACTCACTATGTAGTCCAGGCAAGCCTTGAATTCGGCAGTCCTCCTGCCTCTCCCTCCTGAGTGCTGGGATTACAGACGTGAACCACCACGCCTGGCACTGTGGTATGTGGTATTGATTGCTGGTGGGTGTGAGTCACCACGCCCAGCATTCTATGTGGTTACTGGGATCGAACCCAGGACCTTGCGCTTGCGAGGCAGGCACCGGAACCACTGAGCTAAATCTCCGGCCCCACTATGCTCTTGTTTTATGAGAGCTTACAAATACACTTCTCTTCCTGAACCTGTCACCACACTCACGTCCAGATCGTACAGGTTAAACTTTGTTTCCAACAGAATTGGGTTTAAGTGAAATTTCAGTGACATGCAAAGTATGTATTGGTAGACAAATTGCTCTTTATCTAGCAAAATTTATCCATCTCATGAGGTTGGTGGAAGAGTTGAGATCAAGAGTGACAATGTTTACTTCTCATTGCTCCTGATGTCCACTTATCATATAACCTCATCATCTTTCCTCCAGTGCCAGATTTTCTTCTACAGAATTCTTAATGCTTAGATCATCTTGGATTGGCTTGAATCTTTTTAGGGAAGATTAGAACAGAATGTGAGAAAAATCTGATTTATTTCTGAAAGAGTTTAGTTATTATAAAGTTCTTCCTTATATTGAACTGAGGTTCCTACTCCATAATTCAAACCATTTGGGATAATAAAGAATTCACTGAAATCATTTCCCACATTATGACATTTTAAACCTATGAAGTCACTCTCATGTGCTACTTTGGATTTAATCTAGTGAATCAAATACCACAATTTTTGATAAGCATTATTGCATTCTACTATCCTCTGGATCTTTTCCATTGTACAAGTATCCTTCTTTAAATATGTTGTCCTAAACGAATCATGAAAATTCACTGAACTCAGAATAGGCAAAACAATCTTGAAAAAGAATACTTCCAAATTCTGAAACCTAGTAGAAAGCTACAGTAAGCAAGACAGGGTGGTACTTGTACAAATATAAACATATAGATCAAAGGGCTAAAATTGAAAGTCTAGAAGCAGTTCCTAATGTGCACAATCGGTTCATTGTTGATTAGGGTGCTCAACATTTAAATGAGAAAAGAATAGATATTTCAGCAGATAATGCCACAGCAAACTGGTTATCTGTGCAAAAGAATGAAACTAAACATCTTAAACACAAATCTTAAGCCAGTGTAGATCATATTGACAAATACAATAGCTAAAACTATGAAACTCTTACAAGTTAACACAGAATAAATCAATCTCCATGATCATGAGCTCGGAAAAATTTCTTACATATCAACCCCAAACCAGAAAAACAAGCCCAAAATGCATAAATTAGACTTTATAAAATTAAAAACTCTCTGTTGCAGACGATCCAATTAAGAAAATGTAATGACAATTCACACAATGGGAGACAATATTTGTAAATCATAGATTTCATGTGGGACTTGTAGTCAGAACATATAATGAACTTTTGAAAATCAACAATATAAAGATAATTCAACTAAAAATGCACAAAAGAGCTAAATAAATGTGTTTTCAAAAATAAATAAAAAATAAGAGTCAAGGCATATCATGTACAGGTACAAATTCTCAGTGATAAATGTGCTTATAATGTATACCTAGTATGTACCAATAAACTCATTAAAAAAATCAAAGAAAAGGAAACACAATGAGTACACAGAAAGATACATACATTAATATTAGGGAAAACAAAGTCAAAATCTCAGTGAGATACCACATCACATACACCAGATTGGTATAATAAAACAGATATTAACTAATGTTCACAAAAATGAACAATTTGGCAGTTCCTTAACATGTTAAATATAGAGCCAGCAAACTATGTAAGGGAAATGTAATGTGTTGACATAAAAACTTGTGAATGGGTCATTATCTATAATAGCCAAACCAACCCAAATGCCTCTCAAATCTGAATGGACAAACTAAGTGTGGTGTATTTGTACAATGCGGCATTATGCAGGCATACAAGAATGAAACTCTGACTCATGGTACGAAATGGATGAACCTCAAAAAAAGTGCTAAGTGAAGGAATTCAGTAATAAAGGCTACATATTGTATAATTTCACTCATATGTAATGTTCAGAAAAGATAAATTTATAGAAATGGAAAATGTATCAGTGGTTGCTTAGAGGCCGGGGTGGGGGCAACAGGGACTGACTGCTATGGTTACAGGGTCTCTTAGAGATGATGAAAATGTTCTAAAATTAGATTGTAGCACAAGTTTGTGAATTTATTAGAATCTACAGAATTGTGTGGTTTAAATGAAGTAATTATAATTCATTGAATTATATCTTCATAAATCCATTTTTAAAATGTGATGTCTACTTTTTTCATTTTTTATTGGTACATTTTATTGGTACATTATATATGGACATCACAATTACACTCCACATTGAGATTTTGTACCAGTATATGACACAACTTCTCATTTTTTCCCCCTCCCCTCCCCACCCTACCTCCCCCCACCCTATATACACAAGCATTGTTTCCTTTTTTTTTTTTAATGTGATGTCCACTTTTAATGTAAAACTCTATTGTGATCTGGCCAGAATTTGTTCACTAGTATTGTTTGTATTTTTTGAGACCTGTGCTTTATACATTTATAATACTGTTGTAATTGTATTTGTATTTGTTTGCCTGTAGAAACTTTGTGTCCCTGATGACAGGAATAATTTTAAAATATTTGTTTCCTTGTATAATATTTTGTACCTTGTTTAAAAATCTTAGCTGAATGAAAATTTCAGGCTAAATGATTACAGTTTGCACTAGCTTTCAGGCAGATACTTCACATGAAATCAGATAACCCTCCCCAGGTCTCTGAAGCCCCAGAAACTGCATTTGGTCTTTGGGTAATAATTTTTAAAAATGTTGTTACACTGAGGTGTTAGAGGTTGAATCTAGTGCCATGTGCCTGGAGGCAAGAACTCTACCTCTGAGGTACACACCTGGCTTTCTAAGGATTTGAATCCAAGTGAAGACATTTACATTTAATTTTTTTTTCTGTTGTTAGAGTCCATCAGTCATTTTAGTCATTAAGATTTTCTTGTGTTCTTTCTCTGTCACTTACTCTGTGTATTCTCCATTTTGTACCTGTTCTGTATTACAAATACATCTCAGTAAGTTGTACTTTCTAAGTTTTTTTTCCAGTAAAAAACTTCGAACAGGACAGAGCTGACATCAAAGGCTGGTGGACAATATACACTCAGTAGAAGGTGGACATGGTTGAGGGATCCAGTTAACTGGACTGTGATATAGTCTTGTGGCTGGAAACTCTGCAAGATCAAAATGCACTGACAAGATCAGATCTGATGTCTTTTCCATGAGCCATTTTCTGATCATCTCAGGTCTCAGTCAGAATATTTATATTCTATAACTTAAATTGTTTTAATATTTTGTTTGCACCAGTTCTTTTTATTTTGGTTTGGTATTGAGGATTTCCATACTAACAGTTTTTTTTTTTATATTTTGAGTCACAGTCTTGTTAAATTGCTATACTGCTCAGGCTTTTGCCTACAACTTATGAGTAATTAATAAATCTTAGAAATAACAGATAAATAAAATATGCAATACTATTAAAATATTAACCCCAGAGAATATAGTCTGAAAACATTATCTTATATACTTAAATTCTGAAATGAATTGAAATAGTCCATATAAAAGACATGCTAGAGGAGGAGCCTCTTCCCAGTCTTCTTCAATTATTCACAGTATAATTTTTCAGGAGCATCCCAAGTTGTATGTTTAGCAAATGGATCATCTCATAGTTTTCAAAGCAGTCCACGCATGCTGGAAATTCAACACTTCTTGCACTTGCGTTTTTCCTGTTTGGTTTCTGCCATTCCGGGTACAATCCTTGGGTAACTTCTTTGATTTTTGACTTTTAGTTGTGGTTCTCACAGGTGTGCTGTTCCCGTTGTGCTCTTTGCTGAGGTGGGAGTATGGCACATAAAACCTCTTCTCTTTGCTCCATGTCACAGAACTGCTTTAACTAAAGGAAGCCTAGACAATAACTCATATCCATTTCTCATGTCAGAGAATGGAATCTGATCCACGTGCATAAAAAGTTGAAAGGGGCTACATTTGTGGTTTGCAGTGTGAAGAGATATTACAAGTCCATGATATCTACACTGTTGCTGGAGAGAGATTCCAGTATTAGTCTTGTAATTTTCATTGTTTATCCAACAAGTAGTTCCTCAGTACCTACTGTGTGCTGATTCTGCTATTCTTGGTGGTGGAAGTGCAGCTTTGAACAAGGGATACACGGTCTCTACCTTTGGGAAACTTAAATTCTAATGGAGCACACAACACACACACACACACACACAACACATACACATAAACTCTATGCCTACATTCTTTTCTGATGGCTATTAAGAGAATGAAAAAATACTGTGTCTGGGTTTCAGACTGCTCATTTTAAGAACTAGAATGCTTAGAATCAGTGCATGTTTCAGAGCTATTAATTCATACTTCAGAGCCCTATTTTATGCCAATGCATGTTTGGAAGTTTCTATGTTTGAATCTGAAATGTCCCTCTAAGGTCCGTACATTAAAAGGTTAGTCTCCACCGTGGGCCACTGGGCCGTGGTGGAAACTGTAAGAGGGAGCCTTAGTGAGAGTTCTGGAAGAGGCTGAGGAGGAGCCCTGGAAGGATACTGTGGGACTCTGCCTTTCATCTCTCTTGCTTCCTGGCCATGAAGGCAGCAGCTGTGCCCCGCTACCCTCTGCCTGCCAGGATGTGCCATCTTGACACAGGTCCACTGATGTTGCAGTGAAGCCTCCAAAACTGTGAACCACAATAAACCTTTTCTCTTAGTAAACTGATTTTCTCAAGTATTTGTTACAATGAGGGAAAGCTGGCAAACACAGTAATGTTTCTCCACCTGAGGTCTCATCTGAGACCAACTGCTCATCAATCCCAACCTCCCCCACTCATCACTCCAAGCATTTGTTGGGTTTGTACTCCTCTTCTGAGCCCTCTATACCAAGCAGAATATTTCTGCTCTCCTTGACTGTGACTGTGTTAGAAGAAGCACATGATTAAATCCTTAATAATGAGGCCCTGGGGGCCGGAGGGTTAGCTCAGTGGTTCCGGAGCCTGCCTCGCAAGCGCAAGGTCCTGAGTTCGATCCCTGGTAACCACATACAATGCTGGGCGTGGAGACACGCCCACCAACAATCAACACCGCATACCACAATGCCGGACGTGGTGGCTCACGCCTGTAATCCCAGCACTCGGGAGGCAGGGTCAGGAGGATTGCTGAGTTCGCGGCGGCTTGCCTGGGCACCATAGTGAGCTCAGGGCCAGCCTGAACTACAAAGCGAGACCCTGTCTCAAAAAAAAAAAAAAAAAAAAAAGCAAAAAAAAAAAAATAATAATGAGGCCAGGGCTGGAGATTTAGCTCAGTGGTTCCAGCGTCTGCCTGGTCCTGAGCAAGGTCCTGAGTTCGATCCCTGGTATCACATTACAATGCCGGACATGGTGGCTCACATCTGTAATCCCAGAGCTCGGGAGGCAGAGGCAGGAGGATTGCTGTGAGTTTGAGGCTGGCCTGGGCTACAAAGTGAGTTCAGGAATGGCCTTAACTATAAAACAAGACCCTGTCTTAAAAAAAAAAAAAAAGTCCTGAGGTCTGACGAAAGATCTAGATTCTTGTCCCTCTGGGAGTCAGGTTAGATACCTGTACCTCTGACAGTCATTTTGCAATCAGAAAAAAGCCACCAGGAGTCCACAGTTTTCAAGTCCAAAAGGGGCCAAAAGAAATAGGGGGAGTTTGGGGCCGGAGGGTTAGCTCAGTGGTTGCGGCGCCTGCCTCGCAAGCGCAAGGACCTGAGTTCGAGCCCCGGTAACCACATACAATGCTGGGCGTGGAGACACGCCCACCAACAATCAACACCGCATACCACAATGCCGGACGTGGTGGCTCACGCCTGTAATCCCAGCACTCGGGAGGCAGAGACAGGAGGATTGCTGAGTTCGCGGCGGCTTGCCTGGGCACCATAGTGAGCTCAGGGCCAGCCTGAACTACAAAGCGAGACC
>PVIC010023791.1:0-26568 GCA_004025085.1 Thryonomys swinderianus
CCCTTTTATATATATGGGACTTAATAAATTATAGCCTGCCCAAGATCAAAAAGAGGTACTTATCGTATCAAGTATTTACAGTAACTATCCTTTGTAATTAGAGTAAAAGATTTTCTTTTAGCATTGACTGATTAAACTGGTAATTAACATGGGATGAAAATTTTGTATGGCCCCTCAGAGGAACAAAAACAAGAATAATAACCCAAAGGCTTAATGACATACTTGTTAAAGCTCTATGGTATTTAGTACAATGAGTGAGGAATATGACCACATTTTTTTTTCAAAAAGATCACTACCTATCTAGTTATCTATTTAAGATGTTTTTACAAATAACTCCTAATTATTAGGCCTCTTTCCAATAAATAGCAACTCAATCCTAAAATTAAGTTTTTTATTTAAGGACCTAGATAGTGTCTTATTGATTGGATTCCTAGAGGAAAAGATATTAGGATTTCTACGTCTCCAAAAATACATTCCCAAATGTTGCTGCCCAATTTCCTTGATGAGATTAAATATTGAGGCTTCTCCTCCTCTGTTATTTTCATTTCAGGGCATCTGGTACATTTTAAAAAGAAATAATTTGTCATTCAAATCAACTCTTTACATTTAGTGACATTAATGATCTAAAAATCAGTGTGATATTTTCTCTAATCTTCCCCATTATATGTTCATTATCTGTTTCCCAAAGGAACTCTTTGACTGTGCTCCTAAATTTTGGATATATTTCAGCTTAGAAAGGCCTGTAGACTTCTATACTTTTGTCACTTCATATGTTCTTAATAAATTTGTACTTCAAGTTTTGCTTATAAGAAAATATTTAAAGAAATAATTCATAACCAAATTTGCTTTAAAACTACTTAGTAAACTTCTCTCTTAAAGAATATATATCCATTCAATTACTAATATGCATAGGTGCAAAAACAAGTCCTTGCTATTATAAAGGCAGGATAATTCTTCCTATCCACTCCCAATAGGCAAACTCTGTTTTACTTTAGATCAGAGAAATTAATTTGCCTCTCCTTGTGCTTCATTTACATATCATCAAAATGTGCTTTTTTTCCTTACTTGTTTGCTTTTTGTGTCTGGCTTCTTTCATTCAATGTGATGGTCTCAGTTTCATTCTTGGCATTGAATATAATGGCTATACTTTTTGCATGCTTAATAATATTCCATTGAATCAATGTACAACAAATTTTAAAGCCATTCTTTCATTAGATTTTTAGATTGTTTCCAAATTCTGGATATTATAAAAGACATCATTGACAGTATCATGTTGTGACCAAATACATTCATTTCTCTTAAGGTAATTTCAAGGGGTCAAATTTCAGGGTGACAGGGGGAGTGTATAACCTTGTAATAAAGTAACAGTGGTCCATTGTCTTTGTCCCATACACCCACACCATAAATGTGTGAGTTCTCTTTATGCCAAGTCTTCCCCAGCATTTGGTAGTATGGACTTATTTCTAAACAAGTTTGAATTTATATGCCCATATGACTGATGGTGTAGAGTACATTTTCATGTGTTTATTAGACTTGCATACATTTTTAAATATTAAATACTTTTCTGAAATGTCTGTTTGAGTCATTTGCCCCTTAAGTGTATTTCCCTGATTTGCTTGCAAGATAAATTTGGAGCATAAGCCCTCTGCCTGATTTTGTGTATATGAATGTTTTCAACTGCCCTATTTTCTTGTCTGTTTTCTTCACTGAGTTTTTATATGTAGGCTTTTAATAATATCTACTTGTTCAGTATTTTCTTTTATGCTTAATGGTTCCTATGTGCTTTCTAATAAATATTTCCAAGCATCTTTATCTTTTCTACTCTTATTTTTTGACCTATGATGATGCTGAATTAATATTATGCATAACACGAGGCAATGGTTGGGATGCATTTTTCATGTGTTTATGCAATTATGCTAGTGCAAATTACTGAAAAATAATTACTTTCCAACTTGAATACCTTTGGCACTTTAGTGAAAGTCAGGACATTATAACAGAATATATTTATCTCTGAACTGTATTTTATTTCAATCATCAGTGCTATTGTCCCTATGCTAGTAATTTCATACTAGTAATCATATATAGATTATGAGTCTTAAAGTCAAATGATAGTTTTTCTAAAATTCTTCTTTTTCAGGATTGTTTTAGCTATTTTCATCTTTACATTTCCCTATGTATCTTGGAATTAACTAATCAATTCTACTAAAAAGGCACTTGAAACTGTGCCTGCGAGTACTTTGAATCTGTAGTTACATTTATTTTTTAATTATTTTGAGACAGGGTCTTGCTTTGTATTTTTTTTAATTTTTGAAATTGATTTTATTGGTTCATTTTATAATATATTACAGGCACATTCAATCAGATAATAGCTGTATTAACAATTTTGAGTCTCCCAATACATGTACAGAGTAACACTCTCCTTTTTAGTTCTTTTTCATATTTTACACTTTTCAGTTGAAAGCTTTCATGAAAATTTTAAGTTGATTGTTAAATAATTCATATTTTATGGAATTAAAAATTAAACTATTTTTTTCATTTTCTTTGTTTGGTCCTATTATGTAGAAATTAAATTATTATTTTTTTTTTTTTTGAGACAGGGTCTCGCTTTGTAGTTCAGGCTGGCCCTGAGCTCACTATGGTGCCCAGGCAAGCCGCCGCGAACTCAGCAATCCTCCTGTCTCTGCCTCCCGAGTGCTGAGATTACAGGCATGAGCCACCACGCCCGGCATTGTGGTATGCGGTATTGATTATTGGTGGGCATGTCTCCATGCCCAGCATTATATGTGGTTACCGGGGATCGAACTCAGGACCTTGTGCTTGCAAGGCAGGCGCTGGAACCACTGAGCTAACCCTCCGGCCCAAAATTAAATTATTTTAAAAAATACTGACCTTGTATCCTGCAACCATTTAAATTTATTTATTTTTCCTTAAAGGTTACTTTTTTAGGTCACTTTGAATTTTTATGTAAACAGTTTTTGATGAATAGAGAGTCTAATTTTCAATATAACTTTTATGTCTATTTCTTTGTTATTCTTATCTAGGACTATCTATACAATTTTGAACAAAATTGGTGCAAAAGACATATTCTTTTTTCTTGGTCTCAGGAGGAAAATGTTCAGTCTTTTAGCATTAAGAATGATGTTATTTTTAGGCATTTGTAGATGCCTTTTCAGACTAAGAGTGTTCATTTGTATCCTTAGTTCTTTAAGTGTTTTCTATAATGAATATGTATTAAAGTTTGTCAAAAGCTTTTCTTTCTGCATATACTGAAATGATCATATGGTCTTTCTTATTTTGATAGCTTGGTGAATTAAACAGATTTTCTGAGCACTAAAGTCAACTCTCTGTTAGTAAATCTTTAAGTACATGGTCATTTTGTATCATCCTAAATTTGACTTGACAATTTATATAGAATCTACTGGTCTGTATTTAGCAGGGTTCATGGCCTCATCTTTGTGTTAGTTGTTCACCATTAAGATAAAATACCTGAGAAAATCAACTTAAAGGAGGAAAGTTTTATTTATTTTTGTTTCCCGTTTCAGTGCTTTCAGGCCATGGTTAGCCAACTTCACCGTTTCTGTGCCTGTGGTAAAGGATGAGACCTGCCCTTCCAGATTATGTCTCCAGTAACCAATTTTCACTTCCTCCTACTAGGGCCCACCTGGGAAAAGCCCATTCAGCTCTGGACTCATGAGTAGATGTAGCCACTTGATAATTTCAGGGTCCTTATGACCCAATCATTTCCCCCAAAAGCCCCTGAGTTAAAATCAAGGCCTCCACACAATGAGCTTTGAATGGACACTTTGGATTCCAACCACAACAATCTATTCTTGAAAATATTTTTTCATACATTATATTGCCAGAGTGCTGCTGGCCTCACTGAATGAACTGGAAATTATTTAGGGATGTCTTCTTCTTCTCTTTTCTTCTTTTAAATTGATTTAATTGGTACATTTAATATATACATTATGATCACAGTCTACATTAAGGGTTTATACATGAGAACTTGATTCTCACTTTTCCCCTTTCCCCTGCCCTCCCTACAACTCCCCCATACACATAAGCTTTGTTTCCTTTTTCTACCATCACATTTGTTCTTTCCCTTTTTCGTCTTTTCTTAAAGAATTTCTATAGATTTATCCATCCTATGAAATTTTTATGAAAATGAATCGGAGAATTTATGTAGACTTGAAGTTTTCTTGGTGAAAAAAATCTTTAATTACAACTTCAGTTCCTTAAAAGATAAAGAATTACGCACATTTTCAACTTTTTCCTTATATTAATTAAATAAATTGTGTTTTATAACATATTGATTCCATACAAACTCTCAAGTGTATTACCGTACCGCTCACAATATTCTGTTATTAATCTTTATATACCTAAGTATACTCATAATCTCTTTTTCATTCTTGATATTGGTAATTTGTTCTTTTACTTCGTTCATTTGTCAGTTTTCAGAAGTATTACTTTATTAGTCTATCAACTTTTATTTGTTCATTTTCTTTATTTTTATCTATTCTTAATGTAATTCATTTTTATTCTTAGTTTTACCATTTTCTTTCCTTATTTTAGCTTTATTTGATCTTATAGTTTTTAAATGAAGTAGTTAAGATTAAGCCTTTATTCTCATCTAAATAGCTTAAAACTAAGTTTTCTTCAAAACATTGTGTTAGCTATACCGCATAAATTTCTACTCATGATGATTTCAACATACACTGTTCTAATTTACTTCATAATTTATGACTGCTATATATATATATTCAAAAGCTTACATATATATAAAACAAAATAGTTTACAACTTTGGAAATTTTTCTATGTCTCTTATATTTATTGATTTCTTATTTAAATCTTTCACTGCAAACATTTTCTGAGTTTTTTTCTTTTGAAATGTATTGAGGCATTGCATTTTATAGTCCAGCATGAGTATATGTTATGTTGGACTGAGTATTACTGGGTGAATATTGCAAGTATATTTGAAAGAAATATGTATTATAAACTTATTGAGGATGGGTTAATATAAATACCAATTTATTCAATCTGGTTGATTATGTGGTTGAAATACTTTTTACCTGCAAGATAGTTACCTCATATTATATAAAATACTGAGATAAATATTAAATCTATTCATGTGGACTTATCAGTTTCTATTGTCTTCTGTTTGCTTTTACTGCATGAATTCTTAAACTTCATTATAAGGTGTATACACACATAATTGTTACTACAGTTGATGTAAATTCTTAGTGAATTAACACTTTTACCATTATGGAATGTTTCCCTTTCACTCTGTCACTCAAAGTGGGCCCCAACATCTTTCCATCCTGTGCGATCACAGATAACAGATATAAACTAAACATTGACACTCAGTCTCACAGCAAGTAACTGTTCTCTGATTGATCAGTGGGGAAATTTGCACTTGAGATGTGCAAACTAAGCCTTAGCTAAGGTCCCACAAGAATACTTTTAGAAAAGTTCTTCTCTTCACTTCTATTATTCACATCCTACAGCTGTTCATTTCTGATAATTACCATACAAGTTCCAGAAGCTCAGCATTTCCATTCTCTAATCTCTACTTTTTCTGCTTAGGGTTAACCCTGGCCTTGGCTGTCTCTTCTTCCAGCACACATAAAGGAAGCTACTATAAAGTAGGAAGCCAAAACAAATATAGAGTTCTCTTATGAGCTTTCCTTCTCTCAAGTAGTAGAAGAATCCCTCCATCATTTGCCAAATTGTAGTGTTGAGCTGCCTGTGGCTTATTGCCCCAAAACAATTATCTACAGTAGTTTGTTCAGTTTTATTATTGTTGGGTGTGAGAGAATATATCCAGGGGGAGTTAATCCATCATAGTCAGGTTTTGAAGTTTTTCTATTTTATCATATTTTTAATACAGAGAAAATAATTCATTCTTTTTTCATTTGGACGGAGTTGAAGTATATAATTATTTCATAATTTAGCCTGATAATATATGTGTGTGCATCTTATAAAAGGAGTGAGCATATTTCCTGGGCTTTCTTAACATAGTCCCACCTAATGTTTGTTGTGAATAGTTCTCATTTGATTCCTCAAAATGTCCTAGTTTAGAAAATAAATTGCCTGATTATTCTGTTTATATCTTAATTATGGTTTTTTCATATGATAGTCCTATAATCTAACTTTTCTTCATTATATAATAGATTTAGTGTTCAGTTCATTTTTCCCAATTTTATATCATTATTTCTTTTGTAGGGAAAATTTTTCTTTCTCCATTTGTAAGTCTACATGTAACTCATCTCCTCATTCTCTGAAATGAATTTTGAATGTGGTCAGGATGTCTCTTTGAGAAATAAGCTACACAATGCAAACACGCATAGTTTAGAAAATCTCATAGAGACAGAAAAAATGTATCTCATTTACTCACAAACTTCTCTCTTTTAAAGATTTTTAATTATGAAAATGCAAGATTCTCCTTCCTTGCCCTGGTTGATCAAGTTAAGTCTATGAACTCTATGGCCAGAGCCTGGCTTGATTCAAGGGTGACAGTGAACAGGAGCATCAAAGTGTTACTGAAGAAGGAATTAAGACATGGTTTACTAAACCCTTCTCCAAAGTATCTCTGTAGAACTTACTCGTTTACAAGCCAACTCTCATGACTTGGCCTTCTGAAAAAGCACATAGTAATTTGCATATGCCCAAACATATTCCAGGGGAAAAATGTATGCAGAGAAAAATGTTCTATATTTTCTTACTCTTGAATGAATTAACTAAGACAGCACTTGAGAGTAAATGTGGTATCTTTGGCCATAAATACAACTTGTTATTTAAGAGAATGATACTCTCTGGGCTACATTTCTGACCATGTAAGTCAATGTCTTGATAGTGTAGTAAGTGTGAGGTCAGACAAATACCTTGTTCATTATTTATTTTGTTTGAATACTCACTTACTTAACACAAACTGACAACTTGAATGGTTAGCTAGTTATTATTCAATCACCAAGTTATATATCACATTGAAGACAGTAATAAATGTTGAACTTTCAAAGCCTATGCAAATATGTTTTATTTCCACATATTGCCTCTTCTGCAATTTATTACTTTTATGTTTTCATATTGAAAACTATTCATAACCTATTTAATGTCAGATTTGTATCTACAATGAAATACTGCACAGAGAACACCTTTCATTAAGTGGAAGGACTTTCATGACAGTCCTTGTACAAGATTCACACTGTCAGAGGTGCTCATTTTGAGAGCAGCAGCATGGGGGCCGTAACGTGCTCCCTCTGTTTTAAAACATCCCAAAAAACGCCGTCAGCTTTAAGTTTCTATACCTAGCATCTACTAAATCAGATCTGGCCATTTTTATGTAACGGTTGCAAATGTGTTTTTCTGAATGTTAAATCTGTTTCTATTTTTCAATCAATTTAAAATGTGTAGAAAAAGTGTTCTGATTGTATATTATCCAATTTTCATCAGCTGCCGGAAGGAAATGCTGTGAAAATCTGTGATTTAAAACCCTTAAAACTTCTGCTTGAAATGCATGTTTTGTTAAGAACACTAGATATGCGAAGTATTTTAAACAGAATTTTGATGTCTTTATTAATAGCATTTAAAAGTTTTACAATTGTAGATACTCATACATTTTATTCTCCTTGATTTACAACGTCATATGATTTAGAGGTGTTTCTCCTGTTGGCAATAATCGTAACTATAAGAAAAAGTGGTAAATGAAATATAAATAAATATGTTAATAATAATGCTGCCCTTTCCAAGAGTTATTGGAGAAAATTAATTTTGCTTAGGATATACTGTCTACATAGCCCTAATTATCAATAAGCACTTATTGAAATCCATTTTAGTTAATCACTTGCTTGTGAGACATGAACTACAAAGATCTTACTTTCCTGAGTATATGAGCTAGTTAGTAAATTAAAATACACATATGAAAGTGTACTTAAGTGCTGTTGGAGTATAGAGGAGCAAAAAGTGTTTTCATCTTCCACACTTCACAGTTGGAATTTCATTTGAACTTTAGAGACAAGGCATAACAACAATTTATGGTGAAAGTAATATTGTACAGCAAACAAATGCTTTTTATTAAATCTATGCAACATATATGTGATATGAAATACAGACACAGGAAACAAGATAAGCCAATTGCAATAGATGATTTTCTTTATTATAGCTGTATTTGGTTTCTTATTAATTGAAACAACAGAAGTGCAAAGAATGTTAATTAGCACCTTGTTTAGGTTGTTTTTTAATAGTTTCACTTACTTTATCAGTATTTATATTCACCTGTAGGTAAGAGGTGCTAGGAAGAATTTTGACTTAAACATATGGGGATTTACTTCTGTGGCACTGGATCAGGTCCAACCCAGCCACTGAGGCACTGGTGTGCCTTGCAGGCCTACAGTAAGAGAAGGGGACAGAAGATGTCACTCCTTCCTTTAAGAAGACTTCAAAGAGGTGCCACAGCCTACCTTGCTTGCACATCAGTGGGCGAAGTCCACCTGATAGGAGGCCGCTGCCCAGAAGCTGGAAGGCCAGTCTTCTAAATGGAGGTGTGAATACCCAAACTAAACCTAAGGTTTAGTTCTGTGGTGGAAGGGACAGAGGTATTGGAGCTGAGGTACATGGTGTATGGCAGTGTCAGTCAATTCTTCCAGACATTTTTAATGTTATTTTTGTGCATTGTGATATTACTAATTCAAAATTAGCTTAGCTGACCTTGCATTCTTTTTAAAGAGCAAAGCTTAAAGTATTGTTCTTTTATGGGCAGCCGGCGGGTTTCTCAGTAATTACGTAGGCAGCACCTATTCTCATTTTTCGGGTTATATGAAAATGCTCAGAGAATTCATTGGAAATGATTTCTACCTGGAATGATAGCTACACGGTTGTGTGGTTAAAGTGTGCGATTGCATTTGGGTAGATGGATTGAGTGGAGAGACAGATACCTTGGTAACTGTATAAATGATAGAGTGTATAGTTAAGTTGATTAAAAAAGAAAATATCAGTGGAAAGGGCAAAGGAAGACAGAAGAGACGATGAAGCAAACTATTTTAAGGAACTAGGAAAAATTCTTAATAGTATGACAGAAATATCTAACCTAATGAGATATTTTGTATTCTGTATCAGTTGATCATTTTCATGGTGAAGCCCATCATTCTGCTGTTTTTGTTTTCGATCCTTATTAGCTTTGTAGATGAGTTGTCATTTCCATATTATAAATGCTAAGAATGCACCTTAAAATAGTCCTGAGAAAGATTTTTCTTCTAATACTTTACCACATGTTGTATTCCTTTTTTATAGTTTGGCAAAAACACGCTTCTTCCCTTTCTCTGCCCTCTTTCCACTCTTTTCTCCAGACATCTACATCCTACATTACATTGATGGAAGAGTAGGACTACAGTCAGCTGCTTACTTAGGGCCACTGTCTCAGGCACCTCAATTATACCATTTGTGCTTCCCTGTTAAATTGTTCTCTGCCATCAAGGGTAGGATTTAACTGGCTGATGAGTACAGCAAAAAAATTTAGAGGACAAAGGGCCAAGTGACTGACTTTGCTCCACATTTACTGTCAGGGAGTCAATTCACTAGCTGTGGGATAATTTAAATTATGAAGATCTCATTTGTAAAATTTGGTGTATGGCAATATCAGTAGTTAAGGAGAAAAAAATTACTTTTCGTTTCAAATACCCTGTGCTCTTCTAACTTATTGAACGTGAGCGATCGCTACGTAGAACCCCAGATGGGGTGCAGGTGATGTTTGCCAGAGGCCTGATGTTCTTACTCCCTCTCATAAAATTAGTACACACAGTTGTGCTGCTTAGTTGATTCCACGTTCCAAAGCGATCTGTCAAATATCAGCACCTGTGAGCTCTAGGCACCTCCTCAAGTTAAGGCAAAAACTGTTTGTTGTTTTTATTTTTCATGTTCAGGTTGGATTTTAAAAATAAAATAGGTGAACTTCTTTCCAGTGTGTCTAAGTTAAAATTTTTTTGTAATTCAACTCTTGCATAGTCAATGGGGATGGGATAAATATGATGGGATTTTCATTTGCATTGCCCTTCCTGTTCTCTGAAATAATTTATTATAATTTTCATGAGACTTCATAATATTATTCATTCACTTCATAATTGAAACGTTGTTAAACTCTGCCTCCTGTTGATTCCTGACCTATACTAGCCAAAGGCACCTTCTTCTACTCCTTGTCTCCTTCCCAACTAAGGAAGTTAGCAAGTTTGATGTTCAATGATAACCAGCACATAGAATTCGGAGCTTACTGACTTATAAAAAGAAGATGAGGTTTCTGGCGTTTTAGAAGTGCATGGTGTATTAACTGATAGAAAATCACTTTATAATTTCAAAGACATAATTATTAACAGCTTCTAGCATTAAAAAGTTTTAAAATGACAAGAGACTGGGAAATTAAAATTTGAGTATCATTATCTCATCAATGATAGTTGCTAATCACTCTGACATAAAAGATTATTAAACATAAGCAGTGATAATATATTGTTTTTGTTTATTACTCAATTTCTAGTCACATGGTAAAACAAAGTCTTAGAATATCAAAAAAACATTGTCAGCAGCTATAATAGTGTTTGGTACTTAGTAAGGCCTGAATATAAATTTATTTAGTGAACTCTACCTGAGACCCTTTGAAAATAGATTAGCAAAGAAAAAAAAAATGGGGATACCCTTGCCTTAGTGAAAGATTCACATCAATTCTCAAAGAAGTTCTGGTTTTCCTGGACAATGGCAAGTCCTTCATCTTTGGACAAAGGCAGTAAAACCTGCAAAGCATGCGAGCAGAGCTCTTCCTAAGGCCAACTTCTAGATACAACCCTTGTGGGTCTAACGCAGAATCAGAATCAGATTAGTTCACCTGTTCCGGAAACATGTCATGTTTATCTCTTGGTATTAATTTTGTTTTATTCTGTTATGTTCACTTAGGTTAATTTAGTGTTAGCCTAATGAAACTACAGTAACTGTCTGAGCTAATCTATCATCAAAGAAACTTACCCTAGAAACTTGAATTGTAGGGAAACTCCAGATATACGTCTTCCCCACCATTCCCTATTTAGAAATAATTAGGCTCTACTGCTGCATGTTATCAAGAGAATTTATTATTTGGCTATTTGATTAAAAGGGCAGCACAACTTAAAATATTGTTTGGTGCAAAATTAAAGACATTGTTTGCCACATGGAATCGAGCACTGACTTACAGGTAAATATAATGATTTAAGGCGTTGTTACTTCTCTTTGGACATCTGAACATAATACCAATAAGGAAATTGAATGCAAGTAATGTACATATATATTTAAAGAAAATGGTAATTCAAAGAGAATAAACTTAAACAGAATAGAGCAGAAGATAGACAAGATGAACATAAATAAATATATGATGCCAGGAAAAACTGATATTGAAGATAGCAAGAGAGGCAACTTTTACTTACTCTATATTATGCTTGCAGTATTCTTTTAGGCCCTGAAATATATTCTAGGCCTTGAGACTCCTTTCATGTTGATAGTCCCTGGGCTTGTTTTACTGTGCTTTTGTTCACCTCAGTGTTACATATTGAAGTTAATGAAATAAGTGCTAATGGTATGTTTCTTGGAGTCTTAAAGGACTATGCCAAGAACAGTGTCGAAAGTTTAGCATCCCGGATGTTAACGCTTGGGTTGCCTGAGTTTTCAAACATGCAGTCATATCTTTATTGAGCATCTAGACCATGTAAATAGCCCAATTTTTAGTTTCAGACTTTTATATGACATCCATCCTAATTAGAATTATTATCCTCTATGTCATTCCTCAGATTTATGTAACTTCAGTGATTTTTGTACACTTCTGATTGAGGAGAAAACATGCACACAGTTTAGAAAGTCAGAAATGGCAGGGTGAAAATACCCAGTGTAATTCTCAAGTTAATTCTGGAAGTTCAAGGTTTTTGTTAAAAGAACATATGTTCTCAAGGACTTCTGCAGTCCCCCTGTTTGCCTGCAGAGTAAAGCTGCCGTACGCTGACTCTCCGGGCTCCGACTTCATTAAAAGGAAAACCCTTTGTAGAGGGCATCTGTTCAATTCTAATAATAAATTTTAAGAGAAGTACAGAATCAAAATGAGAAGCAAATGGATTAATTATTCCTCTACATGAGATCTGGGAATTCACTCATTACGTCTGTTCCTCATCACTTTGTGTACTCTTGGGCTTCTGCAGAAAAGAAACGTTAAATGAGAAATGAAAGGGGTGAACCTTTATTTTCTCATTGTTGCAATGCCTATTAAAGTATTTCAGAATAGAGAGGTATTCCCAGCAATGAATCTAGCAATGAACTAGCCTGCCGCACAGTTCACTTCTTGAACCAGAGGGTAAAATTTATCAACTATGGTTCCCGTTCTCAAGTGCATCATAGTACAGCTGTGAAGCACAAGCATGGAACAGAAGACCTGGGTTACAACCCTAACTGTGCCCCTCACTCCTTACATTACCTTGGACAGTTAGCATCAAAGGCCTCATTTGTAGGAACAGAGCGTTAAAACCAATTATTTCTAAGGTCTCTAATTCTAATATTTTATATTTCCATATAATTATAGACTTCAGTTACTGGGAAGGGCTTCAGTAACCATTTCAAATCCTTTCACCTAGTCCAACACTGAAAATTGAAAGAGTGAGTGTACCTTGTAGTCATGAGCACAAAAATAATTATGTAAAAATCATCAGATGAGCTCCCAAAAGGTATTATTAAGAGAAGTAGGCTAATAGGACATAGAGTGACTTCAAAACAACCGCCGAATTAAAAGTAAGCAGTGACCTGTCCTGGACATTTTTAATCAACAGCTTTTCAATATAATCTTAGACCTTTTCAGAAATATATGGATATTCCTGAGGGATATGTCCCTATTTAAAGTGATGGCTTAATATGTGTTTCACTTAGTGTTTATAGGCCTTTGTGGTAATTAAATATTATATTTTTGCAACTTAATTTTTGTTTGCTTATTTAATAACATCTATCTCATAATATTGTAAGTTATGGGTAAAGTCTGTTTCTCTGATCAAATTACAGGCAGTCCCAGGAACCAGTACAGAAAACGTGCTAAGATCCTGAGTGTGTGCATGCATTCATATGTGAGATGTGTGTTTATGTGCCTGACTTTACTTAGTTGAATTTAAGATATTTCATCATAATCATCCTTGTTAGATGTGCTCTACAAATTTAATAAGCATTATATTACATTATATTAGATACCATGTCACTGATCAAACTATTTTACATTGTTATTTACTTGTAGTCCAACTCTTTTCCCAAATAATTTAAGACAATATTCAATAAAAAAAGGTCTTATAGTGAAGTCAACTATAAATAAATATAGGAGATTAATGCAAGGGACAAGGGAAACATAAATATGCCAATCATAAGATGTCTTGTTGCTGAGCATCCTATTTCATTAGAATGTTCCAGTAGCCAGAAGAAAAATGAAAGTATATTCAGTTACAAGGTCCTCATTAACAGCTACGAAGACGCATGTGGGTCCCTCAGGGGAAATAACATATTTTGATAAATACATTAAGCAGTTGTGTTCTGCAGTTCAAATTCTGTGGAACAATTCTCATTATTTATACAGAATTCTATATAGCAGTGATGCATAGGGATGAAATAGCATTAAGTTGAAACTAAAAAAATATACATTGAATTCAAATTTAAAAAATAAGTGTTTATATACACTATTTTGCATCAGGATATGCATTATACTGAAAGACTTATTCAACACATTTTCATAGGTCTGTTCTTAGAGATCAAATATTTGAAGAGTAAACAATTTTTTAAAAGTGGGCTAATATTCTAAATTGTACTTGAAAATATAGTCTTTTGCATATACTTTTGGGCAGTTCTTTTATGTATGAATATTTCACTCACTAGATTGAGCTTCATATTGTAGAAATGTCTTTTGGCATTCTCTCCAGAAATTTTTCTTTATTGAGTTCTGCTAGTAATTTTGGAAGTGGTTAGATATTAAATAAAATGCACTAAAATACATTCTTATTTTGAAGCAAGTTTTTGAAATAAATATGATTTCATTGCATATAAATCCTTAGTAAAATGTATTTAAATAACACATTTGGGTTTTTTCTCTAGATCTTCTGTTTTATATAGTACTGATATTTGCTGCTTTGTACGTATTCTATATATCTGACTAATATAATACATGATACAAATAAATACATTAGGGGCATGTACTTAACACTCAAATACATATTATAATTTTAAGGGAAATCTCTTAAGACTTTTTTTCTTATTTCACATGGCTTCATTTCATATTAAATTTAAAATTTAGAGTAGTCAGCATGGTTTGAACATTCCAAATTACTCATTTAATTTTTATATTATACCTTACTAATAAACTTTTGGTTTGGTTCATGATTGGTTTTAATTCAGTTTCAGTTTAAATTCAGTGATATTTCTAAATTGAGTAATTAATATTTGACATTATTCCTAGTGCCTGACACCTGCTCTAGTGTCCTTTAGCATGAGGAAAGTTTTCCACTGAGCTAATGTAAATAAAATCTGGGAGCTAGAGAAAATAGCTCCCTTAAAGAAATTTGGCTCGTAAAATCCAGCAAATATTTTAAATACTTTCCCATTCCATCTCATGAGTTCTTATACCTCACACTTTTAAAAAGTTCTTCTTCCTGCTCACCTCATCCAGCCTAAGTGCCAGTTAAGTGAGTTGAATTGGAACCAGCATGGCGATACCCACCAGGCTGTTCTGGACCTCAGATTAAGCTTCAGTTTCTGGTCCAATCTTACCAATTTCAAAGCCAGGAAAAGACTTTGAAATCCACGCAATGGATTAATAACTAAACATGATTTACATAGCAGTTAATGTAAGCATAATATATATTTGACAAAATGTATCGTTATTACTATTTCCAAGTTCCCTTCATTAGGAAATTAATGATTGCTTTTAAGCTACATAACAACGGGATGACCCCGGTTCCAGCTATGTTCTCACTTTTGCTTTCTCCTCTTTCTTGTTATCTACCCACTCTTCCCTGGGATGGATGTTTCCTTTGCTTCTGCTTTAAATCACGCCTCAAACTGAAGCCTCTCGACGTACTCCTAAGGGTGTTGGCTCTCCCTTAGCATTCTCTACTACAAAACACCAAGCCAGGGCCTACTACCCAAGAATGCGCCTCTTTTCTTCATACTATCAGGATAGCCTCTCAGATGCTAGAGTACGGTTGATAACTTTCTATTTCTTGACTTTTTGATATGATGTGCCTTCAAAACATGGCAACCTACAATAGGTTATGTGATACAGAAGTATTCAAGCCAAATCATTCTTTTGTGAATTATTGGTCATATTCCTTCACTGAAGGACCTAAGGACCTTGACTGCAACTAATTCATACTTAGGATTATGCATACAGTGTAAGCTATAAAAAGCGCCCTGTAGTTCTCAACCTTGATCTCTGATACTGAAGCTTCCACAAAAGCTTTAGATAGCCCATAAAGGCAAACTAAGGCTGAATTAAATTCAGCCTCTGTATTAATCAAGGGGAAGGGAGGAGTTTAGGAAGAGGTTCATGGCATTCTGGAGACTGAGAAGTCACACAGTCTGTCTGCAGGCTGCAGAACCAGGGATGATTCCGTCCAAGTCTGAAGACCTCGCTCAGGTGGGGGAAATATCTAAGTCCTCACCTGAGTGGAAAAGGTCTGAGAAGCAGGAGCAACACTGTCCAGGGGCAGGGAAAATGGACGGCGTTCCAGGTCACAGAGAAGAAAATTAACCCTTCCTCTGCCTCTTTGTTCTGTTCTGGGCTCAACAGATTCCACGATGCCTTCCCCCACTGACGAGGGCAGACCTTCACCTGGTGTCACACGCACACGCCAACCTCTTCCTGTAGCTCCCTCACATAAACACCCATTTCTCTAGGGGTCCCTCGGTCCACTCAAACTGAGACAGCAAGTGCCCACACTGTGCAGTGCTCCAACGTGATTCGTTCTGAGGCATCTGTTCCATATGCTCAGCGCTATTCAGTGGTGGGGGTGGGGGTGAAAGGAAACTGGCATGAATAATTTAAGTGAATAGGCATTAATTCCAAATTTATACTAAAATTAGTGTTCCTCATCACTGCTCTAGCTTTGGGCAACAAAGATTCATAAAACTACAACCTTTGGAAGCATACTTCCTAGAGTACTACTTTCTGGTTGTGTTTTGGGGAGTCCTTAACCTCCTTTATTGCTAATGAAATCTGTGCATATAAATGTTACAATTATACCCCAGTACAAAGTAATTTGCTTTTATTTTTATTCTTCATTATTTTAATTAATTGGGATTTTCCATGTAAGCCAAAAAATCTGAATTCCACTGGCTCTTAATGAATGATACAGGAAAATATAATTTCTCCGTGAATGTTAGGTTGATTGGAAAATGTCATCCTTTGACCTACTCAGCCTTGCTAATCAAGATGAGTCTTTAGAGGACTCGTGGATAGATTAAACAGGCTACAATCCATCAGCTGCCCCTCTGTTTGTTTAAATTGCCGTTTCTGTCGGGCATCAGGTTTAGTGTACCGGAGGAAACTCATGCCAACATGGTTGAGAGCATATATAGGCATGTCTGCAGTAATTGGCTAGTGAGCTGAGTCTTGCCTTAACCTGTATTGAATTAATGCAAGACATCAGCTGCTGACTTTAGGTGGTTTAATTATCAGAATTGTCACATTTTAGTTGTCAGCCCAAGAAGTGCATGCTGGGGTTGACTGTGAGCGTGTGGTCCTACCTGATCCAGATTAGCTGATGGCCAGATACGGGCCACTTCAGGAGTAGACTTCATTTAAAAAGCACTACTCCCAATTCACTAATATTTGTGGATGGCATCAGATTCTAAAGAAAGAAATACTACTCATACTCAAAACTATTAAATATCAGAGGAAAGACATAAATCTAGCAAAATCTTGTCCTTATGTTGGACTTACACTACTATTAAAATGTTTCTGAATATTTCTGTGCATATTTATTGCTTTCTTTAAAAGTTTTTGCATGGAAAAATCATTAAAAATAAAGCAACTTTCTGTAATGTGTTAGACTACATTGTGACCCAGTCCATTATAAGAATAGATCCTTAACAGAAATCCATTTTTAACCAAACAGAATATTGTCTTCTCCATTATATTTGCATAAAGAAACTCCAACTATTTATCTGGACAAGCTTCAGTGTCTCAATTGAGTGCAGTTTTCAGGTCTAGGTGTTTAATTATACTTTTTGTGAAATTCTATGTGAATGTCACCCACAGGGCATATTATCCAAAGGACTATCGCATGGCCCTAAACTCTGTTGTATTTTGGATGCTGTTGCTTTCATTAAAGCATCAGTAAAAATAATAGAACTAATTCCTCTGAATTACTGCCTTCTTCTCCCAATCCAATTCTCATAGTCTTGACTACCATCGAAGCATTTTTGCTTCACTCAGCATGACTCTTAAAGGGCTTTCCCTTTTGAAGGCGCATACTCTGTGGGTGGTCCTGCCCTATGCAATTATCAGACTTGAAAATAAGATGGATTGTTACTGGAACATTAAGGGGGACAGAGAGCAGATGAAATTTAAATACAAAGTTGCAGCTGTTCATAAGCTCAAAAATTCATTCATCTGAACTGCTAAATTCCAGTAAGAAACTCAGCAGTGAGTTGGCTACTCATTCCCTAGTAGGAGAAAAATGCATCTAAATAAATGGAAACCTTGCCAAGTTATGAAATGAACACTGAACCTGAATGACTCATTGTCCAATAGACTCTGTAAAGCTTATTTGTTGGAAACACTGTTGCACAGAAAAGGACACCCAGGTCCGATGGCCTTGCCAGTGCCGAGCGCCGTCCATCTCTGCGGCTTTTGGCATCACTAGCCCCGCGCCTTCTCCTCCTTCCCTCCCTTCCCTTGGCTCTCCTAACACCTCTCTTCTCTTCTCCTTACTTCCTCTCTCTGTCCTCCATCTTCCAGTTCTCTTCATATGGACTTCACAGACCTTCTACTCTCAGCCTTTACTTTCTTTATCCAGTTCCTTTCTTTGCTCATCTACTCCTGTCACGCTGCCCATTATTAAAGGTGCAGACTCTCCCCAAATTTTGATCTTTAATTTGTTTCCCATTGTCAACAAATGTTCCATTATGGGATCATGTTGGTAAAATCAGGCTTAAGCACGTGCTATTCCTAGCCTAACATTCTCCTGTTATTTCAACATCTCTTTTCCTAAAGTCAGATGTTTCCAATGTGATGTTCAGCGATGGGACCCTTACAAGATGAGCATTGTGTGACAGCTTTCTTATAAAAGGGCTTAGGAGAGAAAGTTTGAGCCTCTTAGGCTTCTGTCTTCTGATCACACAAGGTGCCATATTGCAAGCAGAGAACGGCTCCTGCTAGGTGCTAGCCTTTTCATCTTAAACTTCCTAGACTTCAGAAATAAAATTTCTGTTATTTGTAAAGTACCCAGTCTGTAATATTTTTATAGCAGCAAGTAATGTACTAAGACAGTTTCTGTTTTACTGGCTCCTTGGTTTCTCTGGTTTCATGGCTTGTATCCCAAAGTCATGTTCACTGCACCTCTCCCCTGTCACACTAAGGGGTGGTCTATGTGCTTCTTAACATTCCCGGTTTGTTTCTCCTTCCATCCTGCTAATGTTAGTCTCACTTGGACCGTCAGTCCTCAGTTTTTCAGTTGTAATATTTGATTACCTAGATCCCGAGTGTCACCACTCTATTTCATGCTAGCTCTACAGGTTAGTAATAGAGTCACTTGTTAAGATCTGGGCTCATTTCTATGTTAGATTTGGATTAGGCTTCATAAATTCTTTCCCCCTTTCCTCAGAGTCTGCGTTAGCTTCTTTTGACATGTCCGACAAAAGTGCAAAGCCTAACCCAGCATTAAGAGACTATGACCTTATTTTACTTTACTGTGTTTTCTTCTCCTGGGGTCTTTTGCCCCTCGGCAGCACCCTTAGCCAGTTTGGGCCTGTGGCACGCTCATTTTCCTTGGCTCCTCCTCTTCTCTCTGCTCCCTCCACTTGTAACAGTCCTGCATGTCTCTTCCAGTCCGCTCAAGATGTGCCCTCGCCATCAAGTCAGGCTGAACTAACACCAGCTCGCGGTATTTTTCTCCTGTTCTGAGTTGCCTCAAAATGACACAGGCAAACTGTAATCCTCCACCACGCTCACAGATTCCTTCCAAATTGTTTTCTAACTTATCATGAATATATGAATTTCCTCTCAAACAAGATTTAACATTCTCGAAGAGGAGAAACTGTGAATTTTACCATTTCAAATGTGTGAATTCTACCATTGAATTTAAAAATAACTATTCCTAGTTTCTGGGATGATTCCCCAATTAAGTTATTTCTAATCCCTGTGTGAATATCAGAGGAACTAGGTCTTTAATGGCATAATCAAATCCCATGTCAAATAAATGACATTAGATGTGTTGTTAATATAATTCCATATTCCCAGAGATATTCTGGAGGGCTTTATGTATTCTCACGTATTATAAATATAGTGAAGTATGCTTAAATGAAATCTGATGATGAAAAATAAAGTTAAAAAGCAAAGCGATGTTTTATAAATGTAAGAATTGATGTCTACATTTTCGTGCAACACTAAACAAATATGCATAACAAGTGTGGTCTTGCTCACTATGCACTCTGAACACATTTCTTAATATTGTGTCAACAAAGCTTGCGCACCTGTGGAGCAGACCCAACTTCGAGCCCACCCTCAAATACAGCTAATGAATTGTAGGCATTGCATTTACATTTGGAAAACTGTGATGGCTGACATTCTAAACTTCTGCCTTCTCTCTGTCTACACCCCACTTAGGACCCATTAAGAATTTTGTGGTTTCCAGATTAGGAACTGGAAAGCCTTTTCCCTGTGACTGTTATCTGTCTTTATAAAATTCATTGGCATATTTGCAGTTTTACATAGCTACTAATCTTGAATGAAACGCTTTTGTGAGTGTGGAAGAAAAGGACTTTGTTAGTATTTGGGGGTTTTTTCTACATTTGATTTGTATTAGGTTTTATAAATTCTTTTTCAGGGTAAGAAAGCAGAGCAATTTAAAAGTTTTTAACAACACAAGAGTTCCACACAATACAAATCTCTCCTGATGTTTCATGTAATTCTTCCCTGCTTTAAAAAAAATCTTGATACACATTATAACTGTGACAAAGTCGTTTTATTGCTCATAAAAATGCCAGTAAGCAACCATCAAGCATATGCTGTTATATTCTGTACAGAAGGGGGAAAACAGGTGAGTTAATCAAGTCTACTTTTGCAAGAACTTAAAAGGGAGCTCTAGCAGGTCACATGGAAAGATAAATTGGGAAACTAAAGTCCTGTGAAAAAAATACCATGAACTATGGGTTTCTAAAGTTTGTGTGTGTGTGTAATGAGCTCTTTGTAGTTAATAGAATTTGAAACAATGGCTTTGCTAGCAACTTCCTCGTGAAGTAGTAATACCCCCCTCCTTGAAGGCCATATATGGACTCGTGTTCATAAATATATGAAGGCTGAGGAGACAGGTAACTGCCCTGGCATAGTTCTCATTCTCTCAGACCTGCGTGTCAGGAGACAGACCTACCTGCAATGCTCAGATCCACACAGAGATTCTCATTTATAGGCCTGGAGTGATTGGCTTCACCAAAATAGTTATCCATTATTCCCTGGCAGCTGATAAACCCATCAAAAGGTAACCAATCAGTAAGAATTTATTTGAAGAGTGACATTATCTTACTACTGTCAGGGAATATGAGCAAAATAGTCATCGGTTTATCGTAGTTACAAAGAGAAAGGGTGTTTGGAAGAGAACTTTTTTTTAAGGTCAGAATCCTTAATCCAAAAGCTGCAGAAGATTTGATGGTTTGTAAATGGTTGGTTTTATCTGGGATCTAGTTGGAGACTTTGCCAAGGGAACATTCTTAAGTCAGTGGAGGAAAAAAAATGGGAAATTAGAACTTCCTACAGGGAATATAAACATTATGTCCTGAAACACATATTTATAAAGGAAGGAATGTCTCGTCAGAATTCACAAATAGCACCACATAAGCTAAATCTCATTTACACACAGACAGGGGTGTCAGGAGTCACAAGGCCTGCATATTTATGCATGCAGTGTGCAAACAGGGGCTCATGTCCATAAACGTGAAAAAGACTAGCAGATTCATTAATTAGGGTCATTTGTACAATTCCATTGTCAACTTTAATCACTTGTTTCAATTGATGTCTCCTTTAGAAAGTCAATCTGCAGCAGTTATTTATTTATTCAGTGAGAATATTTTGTAGGAATCTTTTCCGCTTGACCTATAATGTAATTTCTAGTAACACATTCATTTCATTCTAGTAAGCAGGAAGTAGGTCTCACCCACTAACATAAACTGTTAAATTAATAAATACTTATTAGGCATGTTAGATTTTCTTCCTACTATTGGAAATAAACTGTCTAAATTTTGGAAGTGTCAACTGACTATTTTGCCTTGTGAGAGTTCAAACAAAATCAGTCTTTTTGTTTGTGTAAAAAGTTATAGTTTTACAGATTTAAATATGTAAAAAATCTTTATCTGACATGCAAAATATAAATTTTCTTCTAAACAATAACTAGCACCATAATTAACCATGTATTACTAAGGATTTCATTTGTCAACATTTGCTTAGCAAATGTGTATATCTTTTTTTTTAAATTGAATTCTTTATTGGTACAATTTATATACATCTCACAATCACACACAACATTGGGGAATTTGTACCAATATATGACACAAGTTAATTCTCATTTTTACCCATATCCCTGTTTTTTTTATAAAATGGAGTATTATTCTGCCATAAAGAATGACAAGATTGATTCATTTATGTGCAAATGGATACACCTGGAGGACACACTAATAATGTGATTCTGAAAGAAAATGTGTGTATCTTTGTGCATCACTATAGAGTTACGTAGAAAGACTCTGCCACCCAGACTCCCCATACTATTTGTAAGCTCTGTATGTGTTCTTTAGAGAAAGCTCCCTTGTTTTTTAAGCTCACCTGAGGTTTCCTCTTTATTTGATTTAATTGTGTTCCCAGTGGGCCATCTGTTTACCCACTCATGCTTTGCTAGGCTTGTTCAAGGAGTGTTGTCCTGCATAAGCTTAGTCTTTGGCTTTCCTCCTACTAATTGCTTTGCCTACTGTTATACCTGTCATGTTCCAAATGTAAGCACTGTTTTTTAAAAATAGACTAATTAATAGGCTTCCCTCCCCTTTCCAGTGAGTGTCACTTCTGAACACAGGAATCCATGGGAGAGAGACAGCCTAGAACTTGAAGGAAGACGAGAGCGATACATTACAAAGCATATAAAGAAATGGCCTTTTTTTTTTTCTTCCCAACCTAAAAGCTCAAGAATTAGTTCAAGGTTTTTTTTTTTTTTTTCACTTTTCTGAAAATGACCTTAGGCTAGTCACTTAATCCCTCTAGACCTCCACTTCATTGTTCCATAAAATGAAAGTGTTGAATAAGCTCATCGTGATCCCTTTTAAAATTAAAATTTGTGATTCTGAAACATCCAGCAAAGGATTTATAAGAACGGAAAAGTTTTACTGAAGTTGAGAACAGTGTTCTCAAAAACACTCTGATACTTTTGACAATTAATATTTAGCTTCTGTTTTTCATTTTGGAAAATGGCAGCTGCAACTTGACCATGTTGAAGCCATGGAGTGGGCTCATGTATATACAGGAAGCATGAAGTTTCTGGCAAAGAGTCAGAGGGAATTATCTCTTTAAAATGTGAAGTCTTTGTGCCAGGTGTAGTGGCTCACGTCTGTCATCCCAGCACTTGGGAGGCAGAGACAGGAGGATTGCTGAGTTCGAGGCTTGCCTGGGCTACATAGTGAGCTCAGAGCCAGCCTGAACTGCAAAGCGAGACCCTGTCTCAAAAAAAAAAAAAAAAGTGAAGTGTTTGTTAGATGCCGGCACATTTTGGACACAGAAATGATGAGCAGGTCTTATGGCCTTCCACTCCCTTCCTCTCTGTTGCCACAGCAGTTGGGGCATGTTTTCTGCCACAGCACCATCTCTCCCCTCAGCCCACCAGCCCCTCGCTAGCCCTAGCCTGGATGTAGACATAGGTTCCTCCTCTGCACAGCTGTGTTCTGATGAATCCCAGGAGGTCCTGCCTGGTGGTAATAATTTGTAGTAAGTCACAAGCGCATTGCAGGGTGAGTTCCAACTATTAAACACTAACAAATGCCAGGTAAGTCTCCTCACCGGGAAACACTCTTCCTGGAAGTAATTCTTCAAAAATTCTAATTTCTGGTTCCCACCCAGAGCAACTTCTGCTATCCCTGACAGTCCTACAAAAAAGGATCCCAGTTTTCACCCTGATTTTTTTTTCTGAAACAAGCCATTTTTCCGAAGAGTTTTGCTCCAAACTCATTCCTCTTTCTTTCCTTTAACTTGCCAATTTCAAACTCACCTAACTATATCCTACTCATTCTCCCCCAACTTTGAGGCCTAGAGTTTCAAACGAATTATTCATCACATGAATTTAGTATCTCAAATAAATTATTTAGGCACAAATTAAAGGTGTAAGTGGAATGGCTCTTTCTGGTAACTTCCAGTATTCACCCCATTTTTTTATGTACAGCTCATTTAGTTCAGCTTTGACACAAATATAAAGACATACTAAGCAGCATAAACTGTGTTGTTAGTCAAAAGAACACCTCATTGATCATTCTTCTTGGTTAAGTGTACCCACAATTGCACACTTGCAAGTGACTATATTCATTTATCTTTTCTGAACTGATTTCATAATAGTCTAAGGGAAGCACACTGCCACTTTTAAATGTAACATTCCTAGAATACTGATTTTAAGTTGAAATGAAGAGGCATCATAATTTTCTCACAGCTTTGCAAGTGCAAAATTCATCACTATGATCAAGGACTTTGAGGTAAAGAACTTACCCTCTGGATCTAGATCTGAAAGTTAGAGGTCATGGGAAACACTAAGCTTTATCTTCTGTCAGTCTCTAGTGTTTCAAGAAGAGCTATTAGGCCCAGAGTCTCCTGCACTGGCCAATGACAGTGACATGTTTGGGTAAAGAATATGTTCAATAGGGCCAGATGATTAGCTCAGTGGTTCTGGCGCCTGCCTCGCAAGCGCAAGGACCTGAGTTGGATCCCCGGTAACCACATATAATGCTGGGCGTGGAAACACGCCCACCAACAATCAACATGCCAGACATGGTGGCTCACGCCTGTAATCCCAGCACTCGGGAGGCAGAGACAGGAGGATTGCTGAGTTCGCGGCGGCTTGCCTGGGCACCATAGTGAGCTCAGGGCCAGCCTGAACTATAAAGCGAGACCCTGTCTCCAAAAAGCAAAAAAAAAAAAGAAAAAAAAAAGAATATGTTCAATAGTTGTGCTGGTGTTGGTATCTTCTAAGGCTTTTCTCATAATCTTGAACCAAATAGTTACTCGTTCTTCTTTCCCCTTCCTCTTTTTAAAAAGTGGATTTTAGAAGTGTGTTCTTATGCTCCCATCAGAAAAAGGATTTGAGACCTGTCTCTGCCCTGATGTACTACTCTACTGTCACAGCCCTCTCCGCTGACAATCCCACTGTCACTGTATTAGAGCGACGCAGGCCTTATGACTCCCCAGCAATTCTGTTTCTGCAGCAGCCAGTGATGAAGGTGCCGTTTGAAATTCTTCCTTCATCTGCTATAGCTAAGATCAAGTAACGCAGCTTTATTCACTTCATGCAATAATCCCACTTCATTGAAAAAGAAAATGGGAAAGGATCTGTTCATACTAAAAAGAGATGAGTGGTTCCTCATCGCTTGTTTTTAAATATAATCTTTGAAAAAAGTAGTACTAGATGTCAACACATCTGTGATTAAACACACACATGAACACACACACACACACACACACACTAATTTTTTTATACTTTTGTCAGTGGATGAGACAGCTACCCAATACCAGTGCTCACTTCTTTGGCAAATGAATGTTCTACAGTTTTGTAGAACACAAAAACAATTTTTATTCTATATATTATTTTACATTTTGATCATGTCTGCTATAGTTATATTTAAATCTTATCAGTGATTTCACTGATTAAATTTCTTCTTATTAACATGAAGGAAAGGAAGTACAGTCCCCAAGCTCCACCCTTTTTCCTTACCCAGGTTTGTGTGGTCAATAAAATGTGTTTCCCACTGAAACCTGCATTGCTATGTCATAATCAGAAAACTCAACTTTTACAACTCATTAAGCTTTCTGACAATTTAATTTTTTAAGATGTCCAAACATTTTCATACAACCTATTTCTATATCAAACCATGTAACTTTCTAAATTTCTGCTGGAGAACTAAATCTTTGTGGTATTCTTCTGGTGTGTATTTTCTACACACGATGCATACTGAACCAAAAGGCTCCAAAACTCAGTTGAAGTGTTATTTCAAAATCGTTGGGCTGGGAACATAATTCAGTGGTGCTGCTCCTGTCTGGTGAGCAAAAGGTCCTGCGTTTGATCCCCAGGACTAAAAAAAGAAACTGTCACTGTTAAAATTATCACCATTTCCCAGTATTGACAATATTTTCAAGATAATTGTGATCAGTTTTGTTTCTCATTGAGTCAAAGAAAATAATATTAAGCTGAAAGGAAGTAATCATTAAATTATCAGAACCTTTAAGCTATTATTTAATGTTTTGTTTTGTTTTTAATTAAATAGTAATCTCGGTGAAAAATGTTACATTTTTGTAAGTCGATCCTCTAAACGACAAAGAGTCATCACTTCTCGGCATTTGGGCTAAGATCAAGTGTAGTTTATGTTCTTATCAATTTAAATAATATAGCAATAGCTTAATTTCATCACTTTAGCAGATATTGTTTTTATCTTTAAAAATATTTATATTATATAATTTCAAGCTTTGTTATAAGAAGCTCAAGTCCTTTGGGCCAGTATCTATTCTTGTGAGAAAATAATTCGGATTCACATGAAGATTCATTGTTTCTTTTAATATCATCCCTCTGCTTCTCTTTAACACTATTCTTTTGAACTAGAAGTACTAGATACATTGCAAGACTAGTCTTCAATCCACATGTTATTGAAAAGTATAAAATACAATCTTGAAAAATATATTGTCTTGTGCTCTTAACATTTAGGTAAAGAAATTTTACTTTGCTTTGAAAATTGTTCTTAGATTTAAAAATATTAAGAAATACTTAAGAGGTATGGAATTGGTGAGACACAAAAGTTAGTTGGCAGAGTGTATACAAAAATGGAACAAATAATTTTAAGCCAATGTTAACCAACTCTTTACGCTGTATATAGCAACCTAATATTATTTCATCAGCTGTACTACATGTTTTGTTACTGAAGTAAAAACTTCATTTTTCTCCACTGATCTTGTTCTTAATTAGTTTTTAATCTGAAGACAAATTTTTCAACATTTCATTGTATATTGGTTGTAGTATTATTTAGCAGAAAGATGTAGTAATTTAGCAGAAAGATGTTCTCACATACTCTTAAATCCATGTAAATAATTTCCATGTTGAAATTTT